>JAUZND010000166.1:0-35680 GCA_034780555.1 Coelogynopora nodosa | reverse complement strand
GCGCAGTTAGGAAATTGCGAAATCTTTAAATTGATCAAGCGCGCAAGACGAGCGAGAATCTGGCACTATTTATTAATCGCCAATTATGATATTATAACATTTTAATTTCAGTAATAAATCGTAAGACAAATGTCGAATACTTGATTCAAAATATTTTATTGATATATAATATGGTTTTATTTATAGATTGTTTACAATTTTAAAAATTAATTTTATATTAGCCAAATGCGCTGCGTGATTTATAAATAGTTGCGCAAATTACAAATTGATCAAATGCGTAAGTTGCAGCTTGCACAATTTATAAATCGCGCAAGCTGGATCTTGCGCGATTTGCAAATTGATCAAATGCGCACAACATATACATGTCATGTATGGTTGAGAGTCAAATTCTTGGCATTTAAACAAAATTGTCTAACGATTTTGTTTAAATGCCAAGATTTTTGCAAATTATAAATATAAATTACAATATAAAAATGACTTTACTGAATTTAAAATTATTATAAAAGTTTGATTTTTAATATGATTCATGAATATCATTAAGCTTTATTGTTTATTTTAAAACATATGGGTATTTGAATATTACATTTTATCAAATGTTGCATAAAAATAAATTGACAAGTTTATAAATAAACTTTTATGAGGTGAATACTTTTAACTATGTACAAAATATAGCCAACAATAATAATCTATGAATATTTTTGGAGTTTGCACTATGCAATTTTTTTATATTTAACCCTATAATTAACTATTGCCAGAATACAGGAATAATTACATAATACACAATATTAACTGATTATATGGTCAGTTAGTGATGTTGAAAATAGAGAAAAAAACTATTATACTATATATATAAAAAACTGATTATATGGTCAGTTAGTGATGTTGAAAATAGAGAAAAAAACTAAATTCAATAGTTACCTATATCTCTATATGATGTCATCTTTTTCGTTTTATCACTTTCTTTTTCAATCTGATGAATAACTGTGCTATAATCAACTAACATTGCCATAATTAGTTTAATTGAGTAAACGATTAACGCTAAACTTTGATTATATACAAAACCTCAACGAATTGGAATATCTTATAATTGAAAGGGATACAGAGTAACATTACATTCATATATATTTCAATTAATTTATTCTGTAATTAATATTAATCTTCAATATTTTGTTATTAATTACATATAAAGTTTTGTATGTTACATTTAGTGTTGAATGTAAATAGTTACGCACGTTTATATAATATCTATATATTTGTCTCTCATAATTCCCTCCCCTTTTTTAGAATAAGGTATTATAATTTTGCTTAATAATATATTTTAAAAATAAATCATAAAATTACTGCAGTTTAAAACAAAGTTGAAATATGAGTTGCTGTAAGCATATTAAGTTATTAACATTCATTTCGCTCAATAAAATAAATTAAAAATAAATTAATATTTTTTAACAAACAGTCCTTACAAATATCGACATACTGATATAATATACAAAGTTATACAATAGTCATTTATATAGTAAGTAAATGTGAGACTATTCCAAGATAAATTTTTATTTGTAAAAAAGTTATTAAAATATGTTTACATATTATTATATGTTAAATATTGATTTTTTTCCTTAATAAAATTGTTGCGATTTAATATTATGAATAAAATTATATAACTTTAAATTTAATTAGTTTTATCTACGTAACATAACATTTTCATTAACACTAATTTATAAGACTAAGGTCACGTTATCTTACACGTACTCTGCACCTCTTAAATTAGCAACATTTCGTTGCAACAACTACTATGACAAAATTCTTATTCCTTCAAACTAAAATAGAATGAAATATTAGAGCATTTTATGTTAAAAAATTGTTTGAAATATTTGTTCAAGAGTTGATTAGGGTGTATTATTTGCAAGATGTGCAAAAACGTTATTGTTATATTAATTTGTATATATATATATAATTTCAATATTAAAACACCTCTGGTTAAATTATTTAAATTTTAATTAAATAGTGTAATATATGTGGCATTATATTGTATTCTACTTGTTGATTAAATGGCGGATTACAATTCGTTTTCTTAAACAGCTTATCTACATAGAATAGTCATCACAGTCGTCAAATTTAATTCGAACACTATTTTATGTGTTGTTTGTAGTTCGAAGTCGGCATTTTACAATAATTGCAAAAAATATTAGGACATTTACACAAATTACGAAATAATATAATTATAAATGTTATTATAAAACAACACAAACTCCACCAATCCACTCCCACATTACCATTATTAATATCTTATAACATTATGAAATGCATTTCAATTAAAAAAAATCATATTCATAAATATATATATTTCTACCATTTACAACTGCATTTTAAACCCTTTAAAAAGCTTTTTAGCCGTTATCGATATATGGCACCAGATTTTTTTAACACATTTGATTAAATTGTGAATAAAATGAATTTTAATAATTGTGCATTTACTTGAAATTTCAGACGAACGTGATAATTATACTCACATCTTCATATATATATATGTAAAACTTCATGCCTCTAACTAACTATGCGAAAGAAATTTGAAGGTTTTGTTCAGTTGAGGTACGGCATGTTACATTTTATATAAATGGTAAATTACATTTTAATCAATTAAAAAGATTTTTAGGTGCTATATTTACACCTTTCTTCAATTGCCAAAGTAATGTTGTAACATGTACTGTACATTTTACGTTGCATACTTTGGAATGCAGTCTTTTGAAAATAGGATTTATACACTTTATGGGAACCATAAAACACCAATGGCGAGAAATACTCCATGTACTACGAACAAAGCTAAAGTGACCAACGAATTGAAAGTTGTTCATTTATGACCACGTCAATAAAATTACAATGGTTTCGTACATTGTCAAACGGAATTGCAGTGTCCTTATTTTGAGCTCTTCATATGGCAGCGCGCGAGGTTGAAATTGACGAAAAGAGAAAACCCACAATGATAACAGATTACAACGCCGGAAAAGGAGTAGTCGACCAAATGGATAGGGAAATAGTTGAGTTTTTTTGTGTTCACAAAACAGTTCGCTGGCCATTTTTGGTTTTTTCAACATAATTAATGTTGTTGTTAATAAAGGGTTTATTCAAATGAAACGTGTGGGCTACAGAAAGTTGCGAAAGGAATTTGTGAATGTTTTTACTTTACCTATGCTCTGGTTGAACGATATGCCAATAATTGACATTCGAAAATTCATCGATTCAGCCAGGCAATCACTTCAGAAGTTCGAATAATGCACATATTACCTCTCCTGTCATATATTCTACAGATAATTTTGACAGTTTCAAGGTGCGTGTTTGCTCTAAGACAGCGAGAACCGTAGATATATAATTGTTTATCTATATACAGTATTATAACTCTATGGCGAGAACGCGGTGTGAAAGCTGCACAGAATTCATTTGTCCTGTCCATTATGAAACGATTATTCGCTACACTTGCTCTGGTAAATGAGAATAAAGCGAAACTTTCGGAAATTATTATATTTGCCCTTAATTGCTATAACTGGATCTTACCCATTCTATACCTTGTAAACTTTTTGTATATCAAGACATACAGACTTATTGTAGTACTGGACGAATGGTACATGGTGGACACCATGCATACTTGCTTTTTCTTCTTAATTTGGTACGACTGTAGGGTAAGCGTTTTGTCGTTATCTCCAAATGCAAAAGTAGCGCAAAGCTGTCTTTTTTCATGAAATTTTTTTGGGAATCATGCGTTTGTTGGCCTGTAATGTGCCAACGTAGATAGTTCGTTGTGACAAAAGAAAGGTCACCAATTCTTCAGAACTAAATAATAGGTCACCGGTAATGTTTCTACCCTCTCCAAGAAGGGGTCGAGTTAGATTGATCAGTGAAAATGTTGACATATTCTATCCTTAAGTTGAATTGCAGCAACCGGACCGTCAGGCTTTCTCTTTGAGAAATCTCCACTGAGGAAATACTTGTGTGTTATTGTACAGCATATATACACAAACATTGTCTGACGTCAGCTGATTTCAGTCTTTATATAGCGATATAATCGATGTTAAAATAATGGTGATAAGTGTTATAACGTGCCTCTGAGAACCCTTGACTGTCTAAGGATCAGTATAAGAATACGTGGGTAGTTTGTTTTTCCAAAAAATGTCAACATCAATTGATAAAAAAATAAGTGTTACCTGTTGATATGAGTGAAACTTTTTATACAAACAATTAGAAAAATGGGCCACTCACTATTGGACGTTCCACTTTCCGAAAAAATATTCTAATTTCTTCCACGTGCTAAAATTTATCATCCTTAAGTTTCTACAGTTCAACAGTTCTTGAAGTTCCTTCAACAGTACCTTCAGTTCATCATCCTACAGTTAGTCGAATAATGTTTATTTTTAAAACGATTTATATTTCGCTATATCTCGCTAAAATAGAAACAACTTTATTTATTTAGGTATATCAATTGTGCGTATTAAAAATATTAATATAAACTATAGTATTAGCATCAACCTAGAGGTATACAATATTGCGCATTATTTATAGTAAAAAGTTATGTGGAAAATTATAAAATTAAAAAAGAAAGGAAATTATGTTAACTTAATAACATGTCGGGTACGTGTTTCACTTGCAAAAAATATGACTAGGCCTATACACACACAGATGACCAAACTTTTCCGTTATTAATTTTCTATTCAACATTTCAAAACATGAACTCGGGAAGTTTTAAATTTTTACCAACTGCTGAGAAATGATAAATACACAAATTAAACTATATTAAAACATGTAGCAATTATATTAACTGAATAATAATGGAAAGGGCAATACCAAATGTATTATTAAAATTATTCGAATCAATCATATTTTCATTATAAATTTATTTTCTTTAAAATACCATTATTATTTTTAGGAAGTAGTTAAAAAAATTGGTGGTTATTAATTTCTGGTTTTTATAATTAATTAAATTAGGTTTGGAAAACGTTAAAGCTAAAATCGTATAAACCACGAATTTTGCTGCAATTTTACATATATCATAATGTGGTCCTTATGAAATATTAAAAACAATATTTTCTATTAAAATATATTGTACGTGTTGAATGTGTAATAGCACTGACACTAATCAAATTAAAAAAATATATTACTATTATGTAGAAAAATTAATACACATTATTTAATAACATTTTGTAAAATCACCAAACCTATAATTATATTATAATAAATTATATTTCTTAAGAAAAAATAATTAAGTATTGACTATTTTTAAAAGATATTTATCGATCTGAATGCAAATTTTGATTATTTCAATAAAAAGATTTGTTCCATTGAATTTAAAACAAATTCTTTAAACTAATATTTTAGAAGGCAGATCACATTAGTAACGTAACATATTATAAATCGATTTGTGTATTAAATAAATTAATAATTTTCAAAATACTAATAACATATTACTGACGTTATTAGTTTACTTTTTAAAAACTTATTTTATTTATTATAATAAGTCTTTATATCAAAATTATAAATGCCATCAGTTCAATAATTCGTAAAGTAATTTGTGGAATGTGTGACCAACTTCATTTTCCCGTTGATTGTGTATTAGTGAATTGTTCATTAATGAAATGGTCTTTTACAAACTATTTTGCGGTAAAATTTTATTGTTGAAAAAAATAATTCAATTTTGTTGATTGCTAAAAATAGTTAAATAAATAATAAAGTATAGCAATTAAAAAAGTGTTATTAATTATTATAAAACAAGTTTATATATTTTAAAATTATTATGAGTGCAACATTTATTATAATAAAATAAAATATGTACAATTCGTTTTGAAGGTTAATTTTATTTCAACTAGCAAAAGGGGTGTTATATAATACGCCTACTTTTGAAAGGCTATTATTTCAAAACGAAAACATACTTAAAAATTCTGTAAATGTTGGTCTAAAAAGACAAACTTTATAAATTTTTCATAAATATATTATTTAAAAAGATATATAATGATGCACTTTAGTGTTAAAATAATAAATAGGATATGATATCTAATTCATATGTTATGTTTAACATATGTTATTGTGAAACAATATTCTTAACATATATATTAATTAATACAAAGTCAAACGATTTATTACATTATTGTGAATAAACATTACTACGGATTTTCATAATTTACATTATATTTATAAATTCAACAAACATAATATATTCAACAACAAATATCAAATATTTGGAAGATAAATATTTATTTAGTATAAATTGAACAATTTGAGCAGCTATATAAAAGTCATTAAATTTTAATAATTGATACAATTTAACAACATTATATTTTTAATAAATACGTAACAAGTGTATATATATATTAATTGTATTCGATATATCCATTAAAATTATAAACAATTTTATAAAAATGGTTTTTTTCAGTAACATAAGGTGTATTTTTGACGTCACAAATTTCAAAAAATTTGATATATTTCTTATAAAATTATTCGAGAAATCTTTATAATGAACGCGTTAGAAAATCCAATTTTGATTTATCAATTACTTTTTAAGCTTAAGATTATAAAAGAAAATTGGTATATATTATGCGCTTCCGTTGGCAGTTCTACCGTTAAACGAAAATAATATTGATAGAAGTACGATAACTATAAAATCTTTCGAAGATATGTAACTTAATTATTTTATACAATGATCTAGTGTATATTGTTAATAATATCTCACTGCCAACTTATGCATTACATAGCTAATAAGTTTAATTCTTGAAGAATGAATTGTGGGCCATTTATTTTATTCGGTGATTATGTTTTCGCAAAGGACCACATTAAAATCCTGAAAAAAAGGATAATTTATTTAAAACATTTAACAGTTAGAACTTGTTGTGACTGAAACAAAATAATCAATATATTGAAAGTATATTACTTTTTAACCCGTATTTGAGGCTAAAAACATTGTGATTATTTTAAACAAATTTGGATAAATGCATATAATTAAGTGGTTAGCGGATATATTTAGTATAATTTGAATAATCTAGACCTCTATTTTTCTGCTAATGCTAGCATGTAGTAACCTATATACAACTGCAGAAACAAAATTAATATTTAATTATAACTCAGTACTTGAGTAGTACTTAACTGAATAAGGAATTTCATGTTACTTACAAGAGAAGAGCGGTAAAGTTATTTGTCCCATTTAAGTTTAATACTGAAATAATTAAATAATGAACGAGCATTCTCACAAAGGCTTAAAGGTTTATTTCTGCGTAAGTAGCAGACTACATTATATAGTTATGGCTTATTGCAACCATGAGAACTGCGGGAAAATAAAACAAAGAGTCTTTTTTTAATATTTATATATATATATATTTGTATCAGTGTGAAAAAAAATTGGCATTATTATTGTATACAATCATGATATAAAGTACTCAGTTTAAAAACTACTATCTCAAACGTATTCATAATATTATGTTTATTCATATTTTAAAAATCAATTAACTTGATTCAAATTAATTTTTCGACGGATTTACAACACATTAATAGTTGTGTGAGTTTATAATGTATTATACGATAGAAAACGTTAGTCTGTCACCGACAATGGTAACTCTGCAGATAATACATCTAGTTTGTGTGTACAAAAGTTTGTTAGAAAACTAAACATTTCACAATGTACCGTGTTGTTACACAGACAGTTTATCTAATATATGCAAACATATTAATTAACATTTTCCATTGAATTTAGTCATGTAGAATATATACATTATGTACAATAGCACCAATAGAGGTTGCAGCAGCCAGTAATTTATAATGTTGTATTTTTAAAGATAGTTCATAAAGTATAGTCAGTAAAAAACATTACCGTACAAATTATGTACAGATATATTTTATGATATGCTTTCTTTAATTCATAATATTTTTGGTTCAAATGAAAGGATTTACGAGGAGCTAATAATGAGGGCATTTAAAGGAAAATCATTTAAGGATTGTTTATAGTTTATTTTATATACTATTTGAGTTTTCAAAAACTAAGAGTTAGTCACATGTTAAAATAGACTGAAATGTATGATTACTTTTATCATTATATTGTTACATTATTGTAATCGTAAATGTAATACAAAATTGTAATAATATCGTTAAAAAATATTTTTAAATGTAGGTATAGAAGATGTATTATATTTGATTTTAATATGCAAAGGTTAATATATTATATATGTTATTTTTATGATCAAATAATTTATATTATAATAACTAACATATACGGTACTTAAAGTTACTACAATATGTAGATCTATGGAAAAAATAATGCTTATGAATTCTGGCAAAATGATTGGAAGTGTCACGCGCATTGAGAATCATTCAAAATAATCACTATATAAAGTTTAATCGCTGTACAAAGTGAGGTTATCAACTATTTTAATTGATTAGACAAAAAATGTCAAACAAAAATTTTGAAGAAATTTGAGATTTTATAAGAAGGACAAAAGGTGGTCTATCTTTGGAGTTGGGTGATCGACGTTAGACAACCACCTCATAGACAACTTTTTTTGTGGATCTCTCTGTGAGGGGTTGATTGAAGCCTGAAAGAGACGAAGACAATTACGATCTTAATGAGAATTACAGAAAATACTGTTAAAGTATGAACATTATGGTATATAAGAATTGATAAACATTTTTATAGAGATAATGACCAAAGTTAACTAAAAGAAATCTGATTAGTGACATTAATTTACATTTTCTTATTGTTGGAGTTAATTTTCGGCAAGAATATGTAATTTAAAATGTAATAAAAAGAAGTTTATATTTTAATATATAAATAATTAGTAAAATTACACTATTTCAAGCATTCTACAGTATCTTTAAAACCACAGATTTGTTGATAAATAAGTTAGAATTATTATTTGTTAATACCATAACTAATAAGACTTTAAAAATCTTTAAACGACTCTATAATACATACATTTATTTTATTTATTTAATTAATTTAATTTAATTTAATTATTTAATTAATTACTTTTATTTATTTAAACAATACAATACTTGTAGTTTATTTTAATTCAATTAACTGTGATTATTTTATGATCGATATTCGAATTGTTCGAAATTCATACTATCGATTTGTGAGTTTACAATGCATGCTTTATTATAAGGGAACAATCAAACATTAAATACAAACGATTACTTTTAATAAAAAGCATACAATGAAATTAAAAATATATAAATAAAGATGGTTATGGGGTGTTAGAAAGCCGATAAAGCTAGCAAAGTTCAAAAATCAATGTTTTATTAAATTTGAAGTTAAGTTGTATAGAAAAAGATAATAGGGTTCAGCAAAATGTCACTTAAAAATACGTATATGTTGTAATACAATAGAAATACAGTGTATTTTGTCATTTAAAATATCAAAATTGATATTATTGATATAAATATACAATTACAAATGGTTATTCTATGACTGGTTTTGCTAGCGTAGAAGTACCTTTTGGATTATTGTGATCAAAATTTGTGACAACTTATACGATAAACACTCAAAATTTCACCATGCATTTTACCTTTGTGTATTTCATAGAAGCTTAATATATAATCGCTTTTACATTAGGAGTTATTATAATATAAACCAATTCAGTTAATGTGTGTGAATAAACCTATAAGTAATAACTGTACTTCGACAAATAAGGAATTACATATTTAGCAAAATTATTTAAAAACAATTTAAAATTTAATTCTTAGTTGTAATTTTTCGTTAAATTTTGCAATTTGGCAAAAAGTTCACAATCAAGCAATAATTGCAGGCTATAAGACAATTCTATCAACATGTATTTTATTGAAATGGGAAATATGTCATCAAATCAATTTGATTAAATTGAATAAAACATAAAAACAGGTGAACAGGTAAAGTGACACCATCTAGATATATTGTGTCGATTAGAAAGCAGATATATATATATATATATATATATATATGTGTGGTGAGAACGTGCAAGGATTTTTTATAAATAAAAAAATTAAGCAATTATGGTGTATAAATAATTGTAAGTAGTATATCGCACTAAGTAGCATAAAATAGTGTTCTCTACTGCTGATGAAAGTGAAGCTCTAACATTATAGTGACCCCTACCCCGGTGTCGCCCGCCGCCAAAGGTGGTGAGAAGAGGCGTAGTGGAGGTGTAAGGGGAACCACACTCCCCTTTACCTAAAGAATTATGAGTAGGAAAAGGCATAAAGATAGAGAAATCGTACTAGACGAAAGATGGAATGTTGAAAGGATTAAAGCATCGGACCAGAATTTCCTTCAGTACAATATAGACACTAAATATCGCCGATATAGACCAGTAAATGTGCATATTGTAAAGGTGTTTTTTTCATCTTCACTTACTTTCATGCAATATCAAAATGATAATAACAAACTACTATTACTTTATACATTTTCTGTCATTTCAGAAACATTACTGGCCCATTGTAACTACTAATTAACTGGATTAACAGAAATGCTGACCCATTGGAAAAATACCGTTCAGGTTAAACCATTACCAAATTTCACCAAATTGGATTACATTGAATTATATCGGATTAAATGGAATTATGTACAGTTATAATGATTAATCAGTTAAATTACATCTACTACAACAACTTTACGAGGACAGAATGCTAACTACTCAACTGTTATTAATACTAAATTAGTATCAGGTTAGTATAACTTACTATGTATAATTATTAATTGTACATATTAGAGTATAACAGATATTTTTTATTTTAATATACCAGAACACAGTAATTCTGTTTTGCACATATTACGATAGACTGAAAGAAATGAAAAGTGGTTTAATCAATTTATAACAAAGAGTTTATATAGTAAAAAATGTTAATTAACTAAATTTTATTCCAAAATTTAACTTTGATAAACTTTTCCCGAAGGAAAACAATTATTAGCCTATTGAATATATACAATATATATAATTATACCGTTTTATTTGTTAAAAATCTATTATAACAGTCCACTTACCATTAGGCGGAGTGAGAGCAATTTGCGAAAACTTGCGATAGTCCTCCTCATCACCGACCCCTCTCTCCCCCTCGTCTCCCTCCGCCTCACTGCGCCGATACCGGGTCGGATTGAACTCCGAGATGGACCGGAGCAGCTCTTGTGGTCGACCGAACATCGATGGCGCTGGCTGCAACTGCTGCTGCTGCTGAGAACACCTGGAATCCCGGTCAAACTCCTCCTCCTCCTCCTCCTTCCCATTCTCCAGAACCGCAAGCTTGTTGTCGAGGCCGGGGATCTGTTTTTTGCCACCGCCGCCGCCGCCGTACTCCACCAGTTCCAGGTCGCTTCTGGTGCTCACGGAGCCGTCCCTGCTAAGGGAGCCGCTACTGGGCAGTACACGGGCGTAGGGCTTCACCGTATGCCCATTGGCCAGGGAGGAGGGCGGATAATTGCAGTTGTTGTTGTACTGGGAGTGGAGGTGGTGCTGGGGGGGCGGCGGTGGCGGCTGAGTGTGGTGGGGGATTGTGTCGAGGTCCTCCGCCGAGCTGCCGCTGCCGGTGGGCAGGTGGAGGGGGGAGGTGGCTGGAAGGGCGGCGCCGGATTTACTATAGATGCCGCTTGTACTGCAGGAGTAGCGGCTGAAAGTGGACATTGGTTAGACACGGCTGGGGAATTTTGTTTTTCAGGAATGTTTTTCAGTACGTGGCACACAATATATCCAAAAAACTGATATCACTTTTTATATTTATTTAAAAAATCTATACCTAGTATTGTTTACTGTTTTCTTTAGATGTTAATCATATAATTTAGGAGACAAATATAATATAGATAATCTATATATATATAAGGTAATTAATAATATTATTAAATTAAATTCCACTAATGATAAATGTTACATTTTAAATTCATTCAAAAAGTTGGTTGTTCAATCGTTTAAAATATGCTTTACAATATTATGCTGATTATGATTAATTACCCGCTAAAATTTAAAATAAACAAAAATTACAAATGTGGTCATATCTTTATCAATAGAATTAATTTAAGCTTGTAATGTATATTGACATATTTATAACATGTATACATTAAATAGTTTATATAGTTAAATCATATTAAAATGAAAAGATTAACGAAATACTATAATTACACATATAGAAACATATATACTAATCTATCTATCTATACTATCAATAAGGAAGCTCATGATTAAAAGATACACTATTTATTACCTTACAGTTATTCTTCAAGAGAAATTATATTGAGATAAATGTAATTATTGTTTTTAAGCATTAACAGCAATCTTTAATATGTAACATAATTGATGATTATAAATTGTAATCTTCAAATCACCAAGGAAGGGATGAAAACAGCAAACATACCATTCATCACTCGCAAGCGTATATTACAGAAAATATTCAGTCAACCCTTTTGACTATATAATAGAGCAAAATATAAATATTATATATTATGCACTTTTTAATAAAGTAATAGCTTTCTGCTTAAAATAAATGGAATTTATGTATAACAAAAATTAGAAAGCAACGCGATACTTTATATACACGATAATTAATAATGCTTGGAAGAAGAGTTTAAATTATAAAAATTATTGTTATAATAAAAATATGAATGTATTATTTTTAAAATAACAGAATGCTTGCCTAAAATTATACGAGCGTTAAAAATATATAATCTGTTTATTTTGTAATTAATTATTAGTCATATATTAATGAGTATACAAATTAAATTTAACACACAAACATTTTTAGTTATGATTTATATGTTATAAAATTAAAATGAACCCTGTTTATTCTTTGCACAATTTAAAAGAATTAAAATATTTATTTTAACATAATATATTTGCTTTACGGATAGCCATTTATGTCTACATATAACATTATATATATTTAACATTTTAAGAGTGTAATAAAAAATTCAATCTGTGGGATTAAACAATGAACAATTACCTACATTATAAAGAAAATAAATATTTTAAAAGCCCTATCGTAAATATTTTTATAATCTATCTTGTAAAATTAATAGCACCACAACACTTTTCTTTCCGAATTGTTTTAGGGTGTTAAAAATATTATAAACAACTACAATTTATATATGTGTATGTATACTATTTTATTTTAAATAAAATTAAGAAATTGTTATCCCTGAGATGAAGTTATTTCAACTGTCTTTTTATATTAAAATAATATAGTATAAAAACACATATAAAAGGAACATTTTGAGAGAAACGTTATCTTCATTATTATATTGCTGCAATAACATATTTTTTTCTTATCTACAAATTATTTATTATATAAATATCATATGGACAACTAAAATGAGAAGCGCCTTTAAAAAGCTATAATTCAACATTCTGAACTAAGCACAAACAACAAAAAATATGTGATCCCTTGAGACGTAGAAATTGTGCAATAGAGAATATGCAATAATACAATAGAAACTGGATGTGCTGTAATATGAATTGTTCATATATCGGCACAAAGGATACCACAAGTAACAAATAAAGACATTCACCAAAAAATACTGACGCCAATTAACTAATTAACACTCAGAGGATGAAAGGACGAAGGGATGAAGGGACGAAGGGATGCTTAGTATACCACACGTATGCAAGTAGGCTACTTAACTATTTTATTAATGGGGAAAATTAAGGTGAGTGAATGGAACGCAGATTTGCAGAAATGAGATCGGAAAAATAGACTTGGGCAATGAATTCAGGGAGAAAATGGTAACAGGGAGGGGGAAGGAAGGGGCTGTGCATAACAAGGCGGTATATATATAGTTACCTTTTTATACTAAGCGTGTGAGGTTGGCTCAGGGGGTCAGAAAAAGTGTTTGTGCTTATCGCCAGGGTTACCAGGGTTACAGGATAAGACAGGGGATCCTGCAAGCGGTTAGCACAGAAGGGGTGGGGAGGGGGGGGGGGAGGGGGGAGGATGATAAGAAAAGGAGAGAATTGAGCATTACCTATGTATATTGTTATCAAAGAAGAGGGACAGGCATGCTGTTTAGGTGCTTAAGAAATGACGAGATTTAAATAATATAGATTAAGTATGTAGGTAACTTACAAACAGTATGGGTACGTAATGGCCTATGCCCACCAAATGCGACGCGAAAAATTAAATACACACATTTCAATGAACCTATTTACACAAATCGCGCCTCTACGCAAGGTGCCGAAATTCAAGTTGAAATTATTCAACTTTTTTCTGGTATACGCATTGCAACTATTTCAAGGTAAATAGGCTGTAAATGATGCAAAAAACATCAAAATATAACAAGTCACGTCGTGCTTGCTTGGTGAGAACTGAAATTAATTCTTACCTTGGTGGGTATAGGCCTTTAGTAGTACAATATAGTAACTGGTAGTCTATAATATTAATACATTTCTAAAAAAAATACATAAAACGCAAGCATTCTGTTCGGTATATTATGTATATATGTATATTATATTTTATATAATAGCTCAATTTTATTGCACTTTTTTTTAAATTTATTTTAAATTTGAAAATGATAGTTTCACCATATATTTACATATTTGTATAACTATGTGCTGGATCGGAGAGAGTGCATTATAATGTCTTTTTATGAAACACAGCACACACAATAGATAGATTATATTAATCTTTACAATAGGAATAATACCCTATACATTCCCCAATCAATCTGAACAATAGATTCTATTGAAATCTATGATAACAATAGTTTTTTTATATGGTCAGAGCATACTAACCAATTAATTAGCAGTCAATCATAAATATTTTAACAATATTTCTTTGTTTTTAGAATTATAGTGAATTAATTTAGGTGAATTGCAAACAATTACAGTTTTATAAAATGAATAGCAACTGACAATAAGCGAATACTATAAAGCGATATTTTGTGATATTTATAAATGTTAATGGTAACATCATTCCAATTCCCTTCCTATAAAAGTAAGTGCCCATTTCAGAGGGTCGTCAGTAAATTATATCTAAATTATATCTATATAGTTGATTATGGTATTAAGAAGATGAAAAGGTGTAAAATGATTATTAGACCAAAAAGTGTATTGACGAATTATTAATAAGCAGAAAAGTTTTTTGAAGAACATTTTGTATATTAAGAGCATTTTTGGAATGGTTTTGTTAAAAAAAAATTAATATATTAAAATGTTATATTAATAAAAAATACTAATCATTAAAGTAAAATGTTTATAAAAAATAAAAATGTCTGTTATATTCAATAATAGTAAAACAGGACATGGCATATCATTATTGTACGAAAACGTAATGTCAAAATATATGAACAGCTATAATAATTATTGATCATAACAATATAAAGCTATTCGAATCATCAACTATTAAAACGCCTTAAATATGCAACTAAATTAAGTAATGTTTCACAAGCCTTTCTTTTCTGCTGTCTCCAGAATTTGTATTTGAGTCTAGTATTTTGGTGGGGTTTATTGGGCCACGTTGTACATTAAAAATGGTGTGATTTTTTAATGAATAAGGCATAATATGTTGTATCTTATGATCCAAAGAAGTTTGTTAGGGATATATATATATATATATATATATATATATGTGTGTTGTGATTATAATGGGATGGATCTGTGGATGTTGTTTATGCGGATCAGTAGTAGTTATTTTAAATTACCAGATCATAAATAGTGGATTTTGTTGTGAAATTTAATATTTTAAAAATTGATATTTTTGTAACAATTGATCAGTGTGAGGCTACAGCAAGTGTTTAAATTATGCATTACACATTGCACAAGATGAAACAACAAATAGATCCGAATAAATTCAATACATTATATGTCAAAACATGTCAAAATTTAATTGGTAATAGCAGATTTGCTGTACGTTTTTCTGAATATACATATTGTATTGTTGTATTTATTACTATATTATACATTTTATATGTTGTTAGTGGGAGTAGGCACCATATACGCATATCATATAGATTATTCGTAATTATAAGTTTAACTGGATTTGACTACTTTGGATTCTAATTTGGATTTGATGAATTGAATGAGTGACATCATGATCAGAGTATTACGAGGCTATTGATTTGTTGTTGTTAACGTTTTACTATATTAAAATCTTTTATATTACCGCTGCTAAGGATGTTGCGATTAACTATAAATAAGGCACTTTAGTAAGTACGACAATCCTGAACAGAAATAATCCAAGATACAATCAAAGTGATAAACGTATAGGCTGAGATTACAGGTGATTTTTACATTTTACAGGACAACATTTCTGTATATTATGTGTTCTTGAAACCATATATAGGACGAAAAATAAGAATCACAAATTTATCAAATTATAATAATTTTTTTAATAAACAACTTTCGTGATCAACAACATACCTCGCCGTGTTGGCCGGATCGTAGGTTTTGGGCACTCCTTTCTTTCGGCAACAAAAGTAAAGAAGTACAACCGTGAGAATGAGAATAACTATGAAGCAGGAGCAAGCGACCGCGATTATCACCGTTCGAGAGACATCGGGGAGTTTATCGTCTGATTGCGTGGCCGGGGGACAGATACAAATCATGAAAAGTATAACATAACTATAAATGTGAAATTAAAAGTTTATCTAATTGAATTATGACGCGAACCTATGTACTCTTCGTATTGTAGTGTGTTTTTTTATGACCATAAAGAAAATTAGTTGGAAACAATTTTCTATGTATTGTTAACAAATTATATATACAGAGCTTTGGTGAGCAGGTCATTTATTATATAGGTACATAAATTATCAAAATGTAAACAACAAATTAATAATTAAAAAAATCTAAAGCATGCCAATACTGTAGCAATTACAGCAAATTACAGATGCTATACAAACTGGGCTCTAAAATGTTTTAATGTTTAAAACATGTATATCTCTACAAATAGTTTCATAAGGTTCTGTTCTATTTTTTGTTGGTACATAATTTGTTACATGATTGCTGAATTTAGACCAAGTTCATTTGTTCCTCATGACTAGAGGTTCTCTCTCCATATAATTTTTCCTTTAGAATAAAACAATTTTTCATCTCATTGAAGGAAAAATTCTGATATATCTGTAATAATAGAATGCATTAAAATTCGAAGATTTAGTATAATATGATATCAATAATTTTACAATGTACAAAGCATTGTACACTTATAGGCCTACTTGCGATTTAATAATAATAAATAACCTAGTTGAAAATTCAGTAAAATGCGTTTATTTTCATATATATGTTAGTAACAATTTAAATAACACACATATTATGTAAAAGCTACATAGTAAAAATTTTGATTCAAAAAATATTTAAACGCGTTATGTGGATAAAATGACACATTTTGGTTACCGGAACACGTCATTTAACTGTCAAACGTAATCCAACTTTTGTTACTCTGTTCATTTTAACAGATAAAATCTTTTCATAAATCACTAAAAGATAGAAAATCAAAATGAGTCACAGTACGATTTTCTTTATATAAAGCTATATATTTTGAAGGAATTCATTATACAGAGGGAATTAGAAATCTTCTAGAATAATATCACTGCCTGCAATAATTTGGTTACATAATATACGATGTATGAATAATCGTAAACTGATATTTATGACTAAAAATGACTGAAAGTTAAATTGTTCAGTATCTGTTTATAAGAAAGAAATGAGAAATTTGACGACTTATTTATACTTTAAAACCAAATTATTTCCAAGTCAATTTTTCGAACAGTGCCGATAAAAGAAATTTAAAAAATATATATTTAATTTCACTTCGGTAAAATACTACCTCTGTTATTCATATCATAATACTTCCAGTATACGAATAACATTAATTTTTATAATATAAATTTAAATATTTTATTAAATTTTATATTTATTATAAGAATTTTAACATTTTTTAAAACTGTTACATATAACCTTGAACATATCATAAACTCAATTGCGTATATATATGATTCAGAAACTATACACTGAAGGTTATTAAATTCCTAATGTATCTTCGTTTGCAGAAGACTTAATAAATCAAAACAATAAACTTTATTCTGTGAAGCAAGATATACTTACGAAAAAGAAATGGCAATCATTTCACCAGGTTACATAAAACAGGAAAAAAACGCAAATCAGTAACTTCTACAACCCATAGGTACTAACTTGAAGCGAACAGTGATAGTTATGCTGAAGACATTTCTATATTATACTATTTTCTGTCCAGCAGACTTTTCTCACGGGAGATTCACATTTTCGCTTGAAAAATTACGTAATCACCAAAGGCATCATCAATTTTATAATAATCAATAATATCACGCGCGAAAAGTAAGAGATGGAAATTAAAATATTATACAAGAAATAAGCCGTTGGCGGCGCTCATTCTGTTGTATGAGCCACAAAACAATATAATATCTTGTTTTATGAAAGAAAATTTATGTAACTGGAATACTGAAATTCAAGTGAAGTTTTCAAAATTTCAATTTTTAAATTATAATACTAAAAAATTACTTGACATTGATTATAAAATGTTGTGTGGATTTAAACATGTATATATATATATATAGCTCACATTGAAATACTGAAATATAAGTTTATAATATAAAAATGTATTTTTTTAATATCATGAAGGAAATAATAATAAGTTAACTAATATAATTTTAATGCAGCAAATGGTGTGGAAATGTAACTAGACTATAAGGCTCTTTAACTCTTTAGAGTGATTATAAAAACGTTATAAAGCGGTGCGTTATAAAACGGATGGCAGCCTATAATAAACAATTTATCTAAACATAATAAATTAAGATATAAAAAACGTCTGACAAATATTTATATTACACATTGTATCTATTAGTCCTTTGAATGGCTAAAAATCACCACAAGATAAATATATATAAACAAGGACAGTTCCTTAACACATTCTTAATTTGGAGATAATTAGCTTTGATACGGTTATTCGAGTTTTTCATTAGAATTCTAAATTAGAAAGTGTTTATTTATGCATTTTTAATTGTGTTTACTTATTGTATAACAAAATAAATCAAATGAGCAAACCAATTAATTTCCGAAAGTGTTTTAACACGATTGTATTTATAGTAAAGTTCTAGAATAACATTGTTTATGTATTTTTAGATAATTTTGTGTTTCGCAACTAAACTGGAATACTGTTTTATTTATTTTCATGCATTTCATTTTCCGATGAAATTAAAATGATATAAGTAGATACTTGAATGCGAAACCCGCAAATTGATATTTTGAAACACATTAATTATAAGATTAATGACAATTATTGAAATCTTACAGTTAAATAATTAAGAAAATGGGCTAGATCGTATTTTACAAAACCATAAAGGCTGTTATAAAAAGTGTTACATTATTCCTTCTCTGTTAACTATGTTTTATTATTTAAGGAAATCTGCCTTTGACTGATATAATTATTTAATAAGTTTGCGATTTTAAGTTATGATTCGATATTGCGGAATGTGTCCATGCAACTTAGATTCATGTATATAGATTAATTAGAAAATTTCAATTTGAATTTATAACTTTTCAGTATGAAGTTAAGTGAATCAATTATCCCAAAATGTGTGTTATTAATGCCAATAAATTAGGCCTACTCATGTTTATTGAAGCTAAACCCGGATTTTCGAATGAAATGGTAATTTTTATTGGGGTATGTGGTTCAAAATTTCAGCCATAACAATCGTAACTGAGATCCTGTTGAGAAGTTTACCGTGTGTGCTATTGAAGAGTTTCAAAATGAAAACAAATATTTCATCTCTCTGATGTTCTGTAATATAATTAGCTTATTCAATAAGGGGAAAATATATATGTACTTTGACGAGATATTAAAATACTTACAACGGTTTCAATATTGTTGTTTGAAATTGTAATTTCATCAATAAAGTGTGTATATACAAGGAAAAGGTTAAGAAGATGAGAGCTAAAATTATTGGTTAAACAAAGTCCTTAACGTTTAAATATTAAATACCTAAAAATAATGTTCTTGTTTACTAGATTGCCAAGTTTATAAAATTATTATATTATTTTTATACTTTTAAAATTTATTATTTTGTAACTCTTTATTAAGTGTTTCTAAAAACCAATCAAGAATATGTTTTTAACAAGAGTAAAATATTAGAATTCACCTAATTTAGCCACATATGGCAAATCGATTAAATTGGAATACAACACTAATTAAAATATTGTAATACTAATCTTTACCATTTATATTGAATGTTATAAAATAATTACATATATATAGGTAAAATTTCAGACAACATACCTTTTAAAGTTGAAAAAAACATTCCAATAACGTAATTTGAATTGATGCACAAAGTTTTCGATATTTTTTTCTTGAAACAATTAAATTTCTAGTGTAATGTTATAATAAAACCATAGCATAATTTTTTTTGACACTTTGTGAATGAGATTTATATAAATAATATTGACTTTCTTATCAGTTTTAAACGATTTGCTTATCTTTTTAAAACGATTTAAGGCAAGCAATTTCAAAATAAATAAACATTTACTAATGATCACACCATTACTACAAATAATCGTACAATAGTTTTAATATATATATTGACAGCTTCAGTGACTCATCCCAAATTACAACCAGCAAATTAGATAGAGATAGTAAATATATTTGACTCATTCTCGGGACAAAACTGCAAACCTGTCATGTTGATATCTTGACTGAAACAGCTATTTGACGGACCACTTCCTAATGTCATAACAGACACCCTCCCCTCTGACTATACACTACAATTTTACACGCTACAATTGCACTTTCAGGGAATAGAAAGCGCATCGGAGAGTCATTTTCTATAACTATCTGCAACACGTTGTTGGTTGGGTCTTGAGTCATTTCGCTGTTCAACAGCTCACTAAGACAAACGAAGGGTATAATTGCACGCGATGCAATAAGTATAATATTATGCCATCTTAAGTTGTGGAGTTGTATACTGTCTCTGGCGCCGATATTCCTCATCTAAAATGCTCACGACGGATCCCGCTACTTATTTGCTAGTATAAAATAAGCGCTTTAAATATATCATTAAATTTGAAATAAAGATGCACGAAATGCTTCATAATATATTCTATGTTAGTATATGTATGTCGTAAGGTATACGACTATAATATTATGTATAGTATTAAATATGAGGAATTTTGAAGACTTTCTCGGAAACAGCCCGTTATCTGAAATGTCTAGTAAAATAAATAGTTTGCTTTTGAATGTACTTCTAAAGATTCTGCCATATTGGGAATTAATATTGTAACACTAATATATAACTTACAACTTTATTTATACAATAAAAAACGTTATATAGATGATTTCTGTAAGTTGTTATAAAGGTTTTAATCCATAGAGTCAATATGCGATAATTTAACTTTTGTAAATAGTAAAAGAATATTTTAATAAAATTATTTGATTTAAATTTAATGAAATTAATATTTTATTTGAACCCAAAATTATTGTTATTTGGATACGCTTACGTACATTTGTAAAGCTGAGCATATCTTATAACTATATATAATTACTTATTTAATATAATTTATACCTCTTTTATAAAATATAACAGTTAGATTAAATATAATTAAATTGTAAAAAAATAAAATTCCGAAAGAAACAAAAAATTTTGCTTACATTTTTTTATTTAAAACATAATATAAGAAAATTACATAAAAATAATGTTGCAACTTTTCTTCGCTTAAATTAACGCTACAGTGACTCAAAACAAATAGTGACCTTTCGTTCAACTCATAATATAAACAATACAAAAATAATGATCAATATTGTGTAATTGTTTTCAATAGGATATTGTACCGTGTTTCAGAAAGAAAATAGTAGGCAGATTTTATGGCTATTAAATAATGTAAATCGCAGAAAACACAATACATAAAGTTTCATTTTGAAATGTTACAAATATAATATTAAAATATGTTTACACATTTTTTGGTAATGCATGGTATTATAGTATTCTATAATAACACCCGAAGTAATAGGCAAAATGGACAGCCTCAAACTTAAAAAATATAGCTTGTTAAAAATTAAAATAATTACATTTTAAGGATTCTAAACTTATACTTTCTTTATAACAGTGTAAAACTTTTTAAAATATTTTTTAATAAGTTTTTTTTAAATAAAAAAAACATTCTTATGAAAAGCAAACAAATTTTTATCGTATCGAAAAATATTTAAACAGATGTACAATTATTTTTCTGAAAATAGTGTATTAATAAGATACGTAAAATGTGTCACTTATAATACCTTACCAGAATTAATACTAAATTATCTTAACGCAAGAGATCGTAACATTTTATTAAAAAAATGGAAAGTTTTAAAAGGTTATCTTTAATTTCTCTTCGTTTTAAAAATGTCAAAGTTGTTGACACGTGACAGAAAATGTAAATGTTTCCAATGGTTATGATATACAACACATAAATAGGCCTGTATATGTAACAATTCTAACTTGTTATAATCCAATTTATCTTTGTTACACAATGTCGCGTTTCCTAATTGTTCGTTAAGAAAACAATTTTGCTGAAATATTATTTCAGACTCATCAATGTATCTGATAATAATCGGTCGTGACCTGTTCTATACTATGAAGATTATGTCATAAACGAATTTAAGATTTACAGGAATTTACCAATAAAAATACTAACAATAACGTTCTTTTTTTGTTTTTAATATGCTTTAATAAAATCAAATCAACAACTTAAAACATTCAACACGTTTCAAAATATTTAGTTTTAATATTACTCAAATAAATACATGGACTAAACTAATTACCTATGTGCTTCGAGAGTGACAGAAATGTAAAAAATAGGGAATCAACAGAGTTTTGTACAGAAACAAGTGCAACATCCATGGCACATGTGCCGAGTATTTTTATACACTTCGAAGTTTATAGGAGCTTACAATATCTACACATTGAAATGGGGCTGAGCTACCGAATGAGTGTTACAGTTAAGCGCGCTTACTCATAAACCCGATATAGCAACCAAACACCCATGTGTTGCACATGTACATACATAAAGTGGTTAATATAGTCGATATAATTGCCAAAGACCCAGTATGCCACGAGTTCGCATGTGAACTATATATATAGTGTATAATTGAGTGCACACTTTGGGAAATTGTATTGTGACTCACTTGTTATGGAACAAATAGACAGCTGTTAAAAGGGTAGTATATGATATAGTTTTAGTATGGTTTACACTTATTATGTTGTATTAATAACTAATAACTATAGGGCCTACATAACCTACGTTAGAAAATTATCACATTCCATTCTTCTACACCATGATCACAAACTCAAAAAGGCAACAAAAAGGTATAAATAAAAGACTAGAAATTGTCAAAGCACCTGCCAGATATGTATATGGGAGTTAACAATATTTTATAATATGATAAGAATATTTTAATAAGATGGCGCAAGTCCAATAGGCAGATTTAAAAGTTTATTAAAAAAAACTTCAATGATCGTTGCTTTAGATAATTTTATATTATAATACTGATCAAGGTACTTACTTACCCCTAAGTAAATACAATTTAATTAAAAAAATTAATGTTAAATTTAGTTTAGAAATGTATATATACAAATAATTCTGCATGAATATTTTTTCTAATTTAAATAATAAAGAAATACAACTTTTAGGGCAGGACAGTCTGTATACATTTACATTTGACTTTAGAAAAACATAGAATATTACAGTGAAGAAAAAATATTTCTTAGAAAACCGATTTATCATGAAAGGGGAACATTCTGCTTTATGCATTGCAATGGCTTATCAAGTCAACACGACATAGCGCGCCTGGTGATAGTCGTATATAATTATTATGAATGCAAATTAGCTAATCATTCGGTATAATCTTAAACTGAAAAAAATCTTTCTGGATAAAGTAACTAATTTCCGTGTAAAATCTCACTAGATGGGTTTCAGAAACTATAATTATAATTTCGTCACTTCGGATATATAATATTGGATTATTTGGCAACACTGATATTGCGATTGTTGAGTCAGATATGGAGGTTCGAATGCGATGCAAAACAATCTGTCTCTTTTGATGGCTAATCCCCTAGCTGCAACTAGTGGCACACGATTCTCTTCCTACTGATTTCTTTTGTGAAATATTTGAAAATTTGTAGTATCTTCAAAACATGTGTCCAATATATTTAAAAAAAGTTTAATTCATAACATGTACAATTTTTAATATAAAATATAAAATTAAAAAAATATTTATTTACAAAATATGAGGAAGTCTGAAATTAATTTTTTTTCTTTTAAAACAAAAACTTACCACATTGTTGTATATAAAACATAAATATGGTATGTAAATGAGTTATTGTGATAGTTATTTCACCAATACAAAACTTCCATTTAATGAATCTTCTCCATCAGTTAAAAGAGGAAGAGTGAGTACACTACAGTTTAGCTTTTCCTAACAACAGTTGTATATAATAGATTCATTTCGGCTCAAATTTCTCAGTGTTATACAGTAAGAGTGTATCGGTTGAGGTGAACTTTGAAAACTCTCCACTTAGTATACTTCTACGGAAACTTTATTAAACTTTATTGTTGGAGGGTACAATTTTGTATCGCTCGCCTGAATGATCAGACTGATTTCATTCAGGATTCGTGCCGAAAGTTATTGTTATGCGCGTTGTTCTATCAAATACTATTGGAATATTCTATAGGTGTCCCAGTTACTGGGCAAAAACCAGCTGCATTATTAATTGTTATAAACCCAGGCTGATTCAAAATTATTTATAATAATTAATTATTCGTTATCAATAATATATAACTTTCATTTCCATTTTCCACATTATTACCATTCCTATATAATATATTCCATGTTTTCAGACAACAAATAATCAATTTTATCTATTATTACGTGATGTTATAGTCTAACAAATACATTCTATCAAATCGGATACATTACAAATTATAAATGAGCTCAGAAACTATTACTAGCTATATATGATGTTATACGTTTATTATATTAGCTACATTTTATAAATATATTTTAACATTGTATATTATAAATATATGCTATCATTAGTTATAATATAGTTACAATATAATTCAATTTGTATCATGGTATCAATTAATTAAAATAAGTATAATATATTTGCAATCATATAATTCAATTAGTATAGTCTGCATTTCATTTGTTACCCGCGAAGAATGAATACTCTTTCAATAATTTTTTGATACCTGTATATTGTGTTAAACATGTTATTTTATTGATCTGGATAATGCTTCGATTTTCGCTTTCTGCATTTAACCATTAGTATAGATAAAATGTGTGGGAAATAATAGTTCGAAAAACAGTTCTTTGGTTAACACAATACTGTGTGTAATGAAATGGTTGAAAATCGATATGACATAAATTATAAATTTTTAATAATTATTTCTAAATAAATTAGAAAAATAGACAATTAACAGTATAATAGGTGAAGTTGTATCGAGTTGAAATATTTCGGTGTATAGTTATATCAATGAACATAAATCTTACTATTTAATGTATGTTGTTGACAACTTTTGTGCAAACTTTCGGGAAAATGGAAATTTTTCAATTAAGGATTATAATTTGTTGAAATTAACTGTGTTTCAGCGAAGTTCTATATAACAGGGGGTCGTTACTCTAAACTATCATAATCATAACTTATCACAGTGATAATACTTCTTTTTATAATATGACAAGTATAGGCCAACTTTATATTTTGATGAACGTTTATATTTTTCAATTGTGTTTTTTTTCTCAATTGAATGAGATCTATGGTCATAATTTTTCTACTTTTTTGTAAGTTTGAAGTTTGCAGTTTATTTAATAATGCCTTACTATAGTGTGTACTATAGTACCCAGAAAACTATCCAATTTTTTACATATACATTATTGATTTAACAAAATTAATGGTTTTATATCTAACAATTAGGGAATATATTTAATCTATTTCATCAGCTGTTAAGTGTTTTTTTTCCTTTTTAATTTATTAATGTATTGTGCAATATTCTAAATTAAATTATTAATTTATACGCATTAAAAAATACACTATTGGGTTGTTTAAAATACTTGCTTAAAAATACAAACTCAAATTTCCAAAACTTATTTACTGCAGCGCCCGTGTGCCACTTGAACAATATGAGACGATGCGCTCTACAGAGTGATTTCTGTATTCATTCTTTCTAATTGATTATTAATTATTATTGCGTTGTATTTTATACATGGTTATGATAAATAGGAATAAATTTGTTCTACCATTAGAAATAATGCTTCACATTTAAACACTGAAAAATACGGATTTTAAAAAGTTTTTTAAATATTAAAATATTTAAAATTTCTAATTATTCATTAACTAAAATGAATATTTATTTCAAGAGTAGTATACTCTAGGTATATATAAATACTTAAAATTATTAAAACTTTTCTATTACCTTTTGGTAGTAGTATGATTCTTTACAGTTAAAATAAATATATATATAACGAACGTTGTATGTATTTGTACCTCAATTTCACAAATAATTCCTGCTAAATAAAATAAATTAATTTCAGCACTTACCAGCTGGATTTTGATGCGAATATCGTGACGGAGTCATTGCGCAATCGATTTATAATGCAGTAAGTTTACTATTATTATAAATGCACTGAATGTAGAATTAAACAAATTGGTTAAAGCGCTGGAAGATAACTCTGCATTAACACTTTTATCCCACAGCAATGTTCAATCGTCAATTTCATACAAACACACAGAGGCTGGCTTTGTTTGTCCTGTTTTTGTTAAATGATGCAGCTCAACTGGTTAGATGAATAAATCAAATTAGGGGGGGGTGACAGTCATTATATATTATGAGCATGAAAGGTGCAGTTACAAATTATACTGGGAAAATACTCCAAACATAGGATGTGCCTATATAGAACCGTCATAATATTTCCCAAAGACACTTGAAATATTAGCTTCTGATTGGTCGCTGTCAATGACAAGAACGGGAGGAGATAAGCGAGTGCTCAGAAATAGATCAATTATATTGGTTTTGCTGCTGCTCAACTTCTTTGCATGACGTAACCTCTCATTCGTGTAAACTCCTTCTTGAGCTTCAATCTTAGTATATTTTTGATGAGAAAAAGTCCTCTATACCAAGCCAGACATCCATATAATATTAACCTCTGTTATAATACAATATTACAGTCAGTGGGATAAAAGTTTAATGTTTTTGACTTTGTTCCAAAGGTTTATAATACGAGTTGCTAAAGGAGAATAAAAAGAAAAACTAAACATTTACATACAATTATATTTCTGTGTATTTTATATACATATTATGTTATTAAATTGTAAGTTATATATACTATATACTAAATACTAAAAATAATATTATAATATCTACAAACAAAGGAACTATGTCAGGGACCGCGGAGCAGGGGGGGCTCAGCCCCCCTAATAATCCTAAAAAATGCCCTTCTGAAAATAAAAAGACTCTATAGAAAACTATATAACTATGTGTCATGGTAGTGTTGCAGAGAGCAGGCTTTTAAAGTCTCAAAAATATTGAATAAAGTACTCCCAAAGTATATTCCTGAGATGCTCTCTCCTGCATTCTAGCTCTTAAAACCTCAAAAAATCTCATCGCAGTGGCGATGAATTTATGGCACCCTGGAGATTGTATGTCATGGTGCCCTTCAAAATATCAGCCCCCCCAATCGAAACACAGGTAGATAAAAGTACTAGGGGGGAGAAAGTTCCTCGAACAAAAATGACAGGTAATAAAAATAATGTTATGATTGTCTTAATCAAAGCCATTGGAATAAATACATTTAATCCCTATGGTCTTAATAATTGCGGCTTCAAAATATTTGATAAAAAATTTGCTGAAAATATTTCGAATTACAAAATGATGTATGCCTATATAGGGAACATTTAAACTTTGCATTCTTGTTTTTTGGGGTGAACCTAACTATTATTAAAATTAAAATAATAGGAAATATCTGTAATTTTAACTAAAAAACAGATTAAGAGAAGATTAGCACAACAACAGTAGGCCCGACACGTTTAATTAGTTCATAAAATAAAATGGTTTTAGTATAATAATAAACATTTTATACATATACTGAAAATATTATTTTTAATGAAATATTAAAAAATATCTTTAAAATTAACATACATTATTTCATTAATTTTTTTTAAATAAGAGCAATTTGTGTTTTAAGTTTATTATTTCTGTTTTAGGTAATATTTTTGCTAATTTTTTCATTGTTGTTTATAGATCTATTTATTTAATGTATTATTTTTCAAATAATAGATTTCGAGATAAATGTGTTTGAATTACATATATAATTGATCTAAATTGACACCATGCTCTTTGCAGAAATGCATGTAATTTATGTGATTAATCATGTTAATGGCTATTCTGATGTATATAATTTTAAATAAATCCATTTTAATTTTCACAAAAATTCATCAAGTACTCATAATATTATGTTTACTTTTTATTTTTTAATACTATACTTTTATCACAATATATGAAATTGCTCTAAGCATATTTTTTCAAATACTTGTATTTGTATTTTTTTAATTTTATATAAATATTAAAAAAAAAACATCAATGTATATTGCTAAATATACGACATTATTATATAACATCATGCTTCTAGACGTCCTATTTTTATTCAAGTAATCTAAAAATAAAACTCTCTAAAGTTATATCACATGAGTGACTTTAATTTAGAATGACTTTTTTTTTCTTATTTTTTGTTACAATTTTGCTTTAACGTTCTGTGCTTGTTGCGTAGCTTAGAGAACTTGTTACAAACTGGCCCTGTTGGACATTGTCCGTCACTATAATTAGGAAATAATTCTTCCCCACCCGAACACCCAGACACAGGTGATTGTCGGTATTTCCTGTTATGTAAAATGACTCATTTTTATATGAAAGAAGAAGCAAGTGCATTTCTATGCGGCAATATTACACATTATATTATGTAGCTATGCAGCACTGCTGCTGTTCAAAATTACTTTTAAAATAACCAAAGCTGAAATGATTTGATTTAATTCTATTCATATTTTATAAAATGCCTAAATCAAATACAATTACCAGCTTATTCAGCATATAAATAAAACCAGGGGCGCACATATAGGGGGGTTTCCGAGGTACCCGGAAACTACCCTTTTTCTCTTAGAAAAAAGTGCCCCTATGAAAAAAGTGCCCCTCTGAAAAAGTGGGGAAAAAAATAATTCTCGACATTTCTCTTTATTTCTTTATGTCTCTATATGGTGTCCTTTTCATGGATTTGGAAACCCCTAACGAAAAATGCTATGTGCGCCCCTGAAAACACTAAACCATGAAGAGGTTTTTATTCATTTGCGCGCGCGTATTGTAAAAATATAAATATGCATCAACCTAGAATTAACTTAAATTGAACTGTGTATTATATACATACGATATTTTTCTATAGTAAAAATTCAAAATATTTTTTAATTTAATAGTATACAAGCTTTCCCCGGATCAATGAATCCGGTAAACATTTCAAGATCCGAAAGCCTTTTTTTTGGAATTTAGATGGACATGGTTTGGTTTTAAATTAAAGGGGTGTCAAAAGAATATATATCTACAAACTTATCGATGAGGATGTTACATTCTGAGCTGACCGATTCAAACAACTGGGGAGCAATAATTGAGTTCCCAGTCTAGTCTACATTGTACCGATGTAGTATGCATAAGTAAATGTAGGCTTTATAAGCAAATGTGTACAATAATATCAAAATATTTATTTAGCGTATAATGACAAATATAGGTTGACCAAAATTGTATACTGCATAAAGAGAACAAAATTAATTTTGAAAAGCAAAAATAAATTGTTATTTAATTATTTCGCAAATTTAAAGTTAAACATAAATTAATAAATATTTTTTTACCGCCTAAAAAGCTATTAATTAGGAAAAATAGTGATTCACCGATATCTAGTTTCAAACTTATGAAAATTTAAAAAATGAAGAACAAAACCCAACTGTGACACAGTTCGATACAGCTGTTTTAAGTTATATACACGCGCAGTATCCATTTTTGCCTTGGCATAAAACAAGAAAAATATTTGTATTAAATGTTTACACCGTTCACGGTCTTAACATGTCTTTTTCATCTTCAGTTTGTGGCTGGCTATGTATGGGATATTGACTGCTGCGCTATATACGAAAGATAAAACAGTATATGAAGGAGGGAGGACCGAAGTTTATTTAATTACTCAGTGTTTCTTAACTGATATAGTGTACAATATGGCGTCGTTGGGCAAACTCTGCTGCTCGATTTTGAGTCAACAATTACTCATGTTAAGAATGGTATATATAGTTCCCGCTTTTTGGGTAGTGTTTCGTTTTTGTTTTTTGAGGTTTTCAGCATGCTTATAAAGACGTGAAGATAAACAAGGATAAATCGTTCAGGCAGATAGCATAAAATTATAATATTATTAATAAAAAATGGAATTTTGTATTACTGTATATAAATGTTTTGTGAACCTTGATCTTATAGTAAAAAAAGAATTTCAGATCAAATCATAATTTAACTGAAAAGGGTTGCATTAAATAAAAATGTTTATCTGTACAACTTTTATACAAGGTATAGACAACTTTAAAATAGGTTTAACTTATTTTGGGCTACATTTTACGAGAATAATATTATGGTGTAAAATGTAACCTTCAATTTAATTAAATAAATATATATAGGCTACCGTCATATTTTATTACAATTATAATAGATATAAATCAATAAATATGTGTTATATTTTTATCTGAATTACCCCACAATATTGATTAGTATAATGCAATTAATAGAAAATAATATTATTGATTTCAATATACTTCTGCCTTTATTACAATAAGTAGCCGCAGTTCTGAACTTCTCATAAAGCTGTTGACCATTTTTTCCAGAGCTGCTTCACGCGTTTTTTATTGTTTGCGTTACACTTCTGGAATGTCTCATAAACGACATTTGTTAACGATTTTAACAGAGTTCTTCCACAACTACATGTTCCCCACGACAGATCTATATTTATATTGAATGACTTTTGAACAGCGTGTAACGTTTAACACAATATATACACAATTGACATATACTTTATAAAAGCGACCATTTCCTCCGCCCTAAATGGTACATATTAAAACCAGAGGGTTCTTGAATTGTTGTTGTAAAGTGACGCAAGTTGATTTTTTCTATAGTGAGACATGCATGGGTTTTTGTATTGAATTTGATCAAATCTATATTACAGTATGATGAAGGATACATTTAAATATTGACCCTTTGTTAAAGCATTTGTGTACATTTTTCATATATGCTCTTCCAAGGAGTATATTGATATCTGTTTAAAATAATATTTATTGTTGCAATTTTTGTTTTTTTCATTTACAAATGTTTTAGAATTTGTTCGTTACAATTAAAATACAATTTTTTTATTTTCAGATGAAGTTATTTAATTAGCAAAACATAAACTCGTAGTTTTTGTGAATTTAAATAAGTTGTTTATGTATCCTATACCACTATAAAAGAGAACGTTACAATTTAAACTTTTATAAAAATATTTAATTATAACATAATAAATGTTGTTTTTTCGTTGGAATAGTATACATTTAAAAATAGTTATATAGAGATATATAAATATATGTCCAGAAAATAAGATAATATTTGTTTAAAGAATTATATTTTTACATCAGATTTTGAAATTTTAATAAAACTGATTTTTTTGTATAATTATAGAAAATATTGAAACAAATACATGTACTACTGTTGCTGGTAATTTATATACATATACGATAAAATAATTCTTAAATTTTTGGCAAGGGTTGAATTACAAATTTGATTGAACGACAAATATTTTTAGATAAGCTATTCCTTGACATCAGCCATAATAAATAATCCACACATGCAGACAAAAAAGTGAATACACCAATTTCCCCCTTATATCTGCAGCACAAGTTTTCATTCAACTAATTCAGAATTTTGTGCACGGATAACAAAATACGGATGGTTTCGAAATCATTTTAAGAATAAAGAACAAACGTTTAAAATACTACTAATTTGTTACATATTAGGTTAGTAACGGTCAAGTCTATATAATACACTTTACTATAAAATATTTTTGTCATTTATCGCAATGTTTTATTCCCATTTCGAAACCTTTTCAAATATTGCCATCAAACTACCCTTTAACCAATATTGAAAAAAGGAAGCATTCTTTATAATATTCAATGTAGCTGTAATGTGATTGTTCAGATTAATCAGTGAACCATTTGAAATATGGATACCATTCTGCCCTTTTTAGTCACTGTATACGAATATTGTTTATCGTTTGGGCAAACTTCGATAGTATTTGACAACTGAGTTTCTGTCCTTCAAATCGGAAGGCAATTTTGGCGAATTTTTAAATAACGTTTAATTGATGTTGTAATGTTAAAATACAACCAAAATTTTTTTGGTATAACGATTTTCTTTTAATTTATATATTTTAATTTTTCGCTGTTAGATTGTTTATGCGAATGTTTTACGTTGTTAAGCGTTTATATATCGAAATCCGGATAATATATGACCCTGTGACACACAGCTACAAACCGTCATTTAGGAGATGAATATAGTTGAATTATTTAGTTAATTTTTTTAATCATTATAAATGACTTTTTTGTATAAAAAACACAACATTGATTATAGCATATTACATAATAATTTATTTTAGTGAAAAATTTATTTTATTTGTCTTTTATGTCTTCTATGTTGTGTGTTTTGTATGTGTTTTATATGTATGTCTTTCGTATGTCTTTATATGTGTATCTTTTATATCTTGTGTATGCCTTGTGTATGTCTTGTGTATATCTTGTGTATGTCTTTTGTATGTCTTTTGTATGTCTTTTGTATGTATTGTGTATGTCTTTCGTATGTCTTGTGTATGTCTTTTGCATGTCTTTTGTATGTCTTGTGTATGTCTTTTGTATGTCATTCGTATGTCTTGTGTATGTCTTTTGTATGTCATTCGTATGTCTTGTGTATATCTTGTGTATGTCATTCGTATGCCTTGTATATGTCATTCGTAAGTCATTAGTATGTCTTGTGTATGTCTTGTATATGTCTTGTGTATGTCTTGTGTATGTCATTCGTATGTCTTGTGTATGTCTTTTGTATGTCATGTGTATGTCTTGTGTATGTCTTGTGTATGTCTTTTGTATGTCTTCTGTATGTCTTTTGTATGTCTTCTGTATGTCTTTCGTATGTCTTGTGTATGTCTTGTGTATGTCATTCGAATGCCTTGTATATGTCATTCGTATGTCATTAGTATGTCTTGTGTATGTCTTGTATATGTCTTTTGTATGTCTTGTGTATGTCTTTTGTATGTCTTGTGTATGTCTTTCGTATGTCTTGTGTATGTCTTGTGTATGTCATTCGTATGTCTTGTATATGTCATTCGTATGTCATTAGTATGTCTTGTGTATGTCTTGTGTATGTCTTGTGTATGTCTTGTATATGTCTTGTGTATGTCTTGTGCATGTCATTCGTATGTCTTGTGTAAGTCTTTTGTATGTTTGTTTTGTGTATGTATTTTGTATGTCTTGTGTATGTCATTCGTATGTCATTCGTATGTCATTCGTATGTCTTTTGTATGTATTGTGTATGTCTTTTGTATGTCTTGTGTAAATCTTGTGTATGTCTTGTGTATGTCTTGTGTATGTCATTCGTATGTCTTGTGTATGTCATTCGTATGTCTTGTGTATGTCATTCGTATGTCTTGTGTATGTCATTCGTATGTCTTTTGTATGTCTTGTGTATGTCTTGTGTATGTTTTGTGTATGTATTGTGTATGCCTTGTGTATGTATTGTGTATGTCTTGTGCATGTCTTGTGTATGTCTTGTGTATGTCTTGTGTATGTCTTGTGTATGTCATTCGTATGTCATGTGTATGTCTTGTGTATGTTTTTTGTATGTCTTGTGTATGTCATTCGTATGTCATTCGTATGTCTTTTGTATGTATTGTGTATGTCTTTTGTATGTCTTGTGTAGGTATGTCTTGTGTATGTCTTGTATATGTCTTTCGCACTCACCATTCCACGCCGACACTGGAGCAGAGCACACTTCTCTCCGATTCGTCAAACAGTTGACCAATCGATAGACGGTGTCTGACGTCATCTTGGCCACCGTGAGGGTGATGGCGTCGGCTCGCGGGTCCAGACAGTCCCGGTAGAGGACCCAGGAGGTTCCCGCGTCACGTGACAGTTCAACACGGACGCAGTAGTTGCCCGGCGAGTTGAAGGTCAGTTGGTTGCCCTCGGGGGAGATTGAGATGTCGCGAACAGGTGGTATGTAGAGGGCTGAAGAGGAGGGAACCATGTGGACGGACAGTAGTAAGAAATTAGAAATACATAATTACAAATGAGGGCTTATCTATCAAGGAGATCATGAATCGAGGAAAACTACAAGTGTGGTGAGTTCGACATGGTAATGTTTTATTAATTGCAATATGGAGAATCTTTAAATTAGGTATCATCTATTTATTTCTTAAAATTGCACAATGAATTGTCTGTATAATATGATGTATATATAATATTATTAAAATATAATTATGATATATATAATATTCTTTATAAAAAATAGATAATATCACTCCAACATTAAATACATTTTCAATAATTACCCCATTATCAATTTTAAGCAGTATTATTGATACATGTAGACAATAGTGAAATTTAATTTATTTTGATAAAATTTAATAATTTTTAACTAGATTTACTTTAATAAAGACTTCCCTTCTCATTACTTAAATAGATTATATAACTTGAATTATTGAAATGTTTACAAATGTGCATAAATTACATACCCATTAACAAAAAATTAACCAATCATTTTTATTTATAATTTTTGCAAATAGTTGAGTGATCTAATCATTTCTTGTTTGAATTTTTCAAAAGTATTTAAAAATATTTTTCTTTGAACAATTTTCTATTTAAGGGAAACCGGAAAAGTTTTGGTTCCAAATTTATTATTTTCGCTTAAATATTTTGTGATTACAGCAGAGATATCCATACTTCAGTTCCACACAGAAAATGTTATCCTTTCTCAAATCTTAATGAGCTTCACACTCAACGTTCGAAGAAAAGAGAGTCTTGTGGAAAAAACTGAAAATTTTTAAAATCCACTCTTGTCTATTATAAGAAACAGGACGTATTCTCTAAGTTCATATAATATGCACTACATTTTAATCAATAATGAATATAAATATATTCATTGTTCATAAAAGAAAAGGCTGTTCCGGTTAATTTTCTATTTCTAATTTCATATAGCATAATCTCTTATACGTGGATACGTCTAGCAAATAGAGGACCACTTGTTCTGTTTTAACTTATACAATATCAAATAACAACTTTAGGAAACGATACAGGGATTTGTTTATTTTTCTTTCAACTTACGCTGGGTGATAAAAAAGGTTTGTTGTGAGCAGTCGCTCTTGCCGTATTCATTTTCAGCTGAGATACACACTGAGTAGTTAGTTCCAGGTAGAAGTCCTGAAATGGAAGATTATACAGTAATTAAATACTTTTATAACACATTTAAGAACATTATTTTTTCACATTTGGTTACATAGATTTTAGTGAAATAGAATAGAATAGAACAGACCAGAACAGAATAGATTATAATAGAATAGAATAGAATAGAATAGAATAGAATAGAATAGAATAGAATAGAATAGAATAGAATAGAATAGAATA
>JAUZND010000165.1:0-14347 GCA_034780555.1 Coelogynopora nodosa | reverse complement strand
GACTGTTGACTTTTAATTTTTGTTTTTTTAGGTGAACCAATACTTTGTAGGTTCACCAAAATTGGTTTAGGTGAAACGATATTAGGTGAACTGAAATTAGGTGAAACGATATGACACCGATATAACAGGTTTATTGTAGTCATAAACTTTACATATAGACTTATGGCCATAATAACTTATACGACGGCTTCGTGTTATGCAAGTATGTCATCATTATGTAGGCTACGTCATAAGTTGAAATATGAAACAGCTATTTCTCAACCTCATAAGCAGTTGCCCCCAGCCCAGTATATTGCTATATTATTCATTTCGATTGATACAATAACTTGTGACCGGCTAGGTATAGGTTATAAAATGCAGATAGCGTTACATATGAAACTTATTATTATTTAAAATTATATTTAACCTACAGACATTTTTAATAATATTATATAACTATATAGTTTTATATTTCCATTTAATAATTTAGAAATACAATTTTTTAAGAAACAAATTTGAATTAATTTTTAAAATCGAAACAATTGATATAATGATCAATCGAAAGTATATCACACCTGTGTACATGAATATATTAAATATAAATAGACTAGTTCCTCTAATTCATATTTAAACACAGATTTCTCCTTATCTTCGTAATGTTGAAACATACATTTTTTAAGACAATTAAAATCTCACGAAATTATTATGAGTTTTATGTTGTATATTATTATGCAAAATATAACCTATATATTAATGAAAGTCTAATTTATATATTTCTAAACTTTATATATGTTTTGTTATTAGTATTTTAATTTTGTTTAAATTGTGGTTTTGAGTTCTCTGATTGGTCAATGTATCGAAATTCTCAAAATCTATTTATAAAATTCTGCACACGTATGAAAAAACTGACATTTCATTTTCACTCCAGAAGACAATCAATAATCTGACTTCTTATATAAGAAGACGAAACATAGTTTATTTATAATTAATATTATTTTTCAAGTGTGTTTTTTCTAAAAGGTGTTAGTTGCTAATTTTTTTAATGAGTTTAACCTTCATTTTATGTAATTATATAAAATCTTCGCAGAGAGAGTGAATGACATTAACATGTCAGAGATAAATCATGTAGCACTTCAACTAACAACTCTTATAGTTTAATTATTTTTGATGGCATCTAATCAGTTAAATACATTGTAATATAAGTTAATATTTTACATTTTAACACTAGTATTGACAAAAGTGGACAGATAGAAATGAAAACTTTATATACTTAAGTTATGTTTCTGTCCTATTCCTATATTTCTCTGCTTCTCAAATACATGTTTCCACTCTTACCTTCTCACTCTCCAACTCTCCATCACTTGGTTAACTAATATATCGAAACCAGTTGGTGTGCAATTGTTGTCTTTTAGATTACTTTTAGATTGTACTAAATGGATAGAACAATCACTTGACAGCTTTGGTCAGTGACTTTAAACTAGCAGAGTTCTCCCTTTTTCTCAGTCTCCATCATTTTCTCTCATGATTTTCTTTCTTCTATCTGGTTATCTCTCACATGGTCTCTTCCCACTTTTTCCTCTTTCATATATTTTTTTCTTTCCGTCTCTCACACTTTTAAAAAAGGTGGACATTGGTCAGTGTATTTATCAGACAGTCTGTGTAGAGATTGTTTCCCTCTCTCTCATCCCACTCCTTCCATCTTTTGTCTCTCTTTTTTCCCATACATAGTTTCCCCCCCCCCCCCCTTTTTATCCTCTTACACAGTCTCTACTCTCCCGCTCTCTCTCTCTCTCTCTTTCTATTTTCGTTGCATAAGCAGGTGGACGAGAAGTTATCGAAGTGAGGTGATCAAGAACACACTGAACCCCGACTGGCGGCCAATTATTGTCTCCCTCGAGCGTCTCTGTGCCGGCGATATTGACAGGTGACAATCATAGGTGTAGCTATTAGTGACACATTCCCGTCGATTATCCATCCCTTACAGCTCTTGTTAGTCACCAATACTGCACTCCCTATATGGCTAACCTCTTATACTACCTTCTAGGTGTAGAGCAGGTCAATTATTGCGCACCATCGCCTCATCTAATGATTTTTTCTTTCAAATTTGAAATATTTCGTCTTGTTTTTTCAACTCTACACTTTCAGTGAGATATTTTTCCGCTGCTACGATTGGGATGGTGCTAATGGAGATCCGTAAGTTTTTTATTTAATAGATAACTTTTTAATATGATTTTTTTTTAATAAAAAGTAGTTTTTTCTTACTTTTTTATAACAGAGAGGACAAAGACACGGAATTTGAGTAAGTATTTGTATTTGATTTCTCCATTTTGTGAGATGTTTATGAAATAATGTAATATTTTATTAAATTCTATATATCTATACGTAATAATGTTTAGTGACCTCATTGGTGAATTTCCAACAACTGCGCGAAATATCTTGGCTACAGACGGTGAAGAGATCAAATTTGAGGTGAACAATGTTCATATTTACCTTAAAAATGTTAACGATCATTTAATTTTTTTTAATTATTACATTATGTATTTGTTTTCGTACAAAAAACCAATTAACATATTTTTGTCTTTTTTTAACTTTTCTAATTTTAGTTAATAAATCCCAGGAAAAAGCGGAAAAAGAAAGGATATCAGCATTCTGGAATTGTGAGCACTTACTATTTTAAATCTATATGTACATTAAGTAGTTTATTAATAAGGATTTTATTATTAACTGTGTAATTAAATCTTGGTAATTTTATTTTGAAAACGTGTAACTTTATTGAAATTTAGACTGTATTATTAGAATATAGTATTTTTTAATTGGTTATGCCAAATTTAGATTGGATAAAGTTAATCTATCGTACAATTGTTTTTATAAAGCTATAAATAATAAATAATTACATTCAATTGTAAAACTTTTGTCATAACATCGAAACACAACTTTAATGTGTCAACTAAGGTCACTTAAAAATAGTTATTCATAGTTCTTATCAAAGCAATGCCGAAGAAAGATTAAAAATGCGTCTATCTATAATCGGGGCCTTTCGACTCAAAGATAAAAGCGTCTAAGCCGAAGTGATCAATTTAAAATAATTATGTTCTAACATATTGTGTGTGGGACGAGAGCATTCGGTACCTAGGATGTCCAAATTTAGCAGTTCTAAAAAGTTGTATATCTCAAATAAATGAAAAAAATTTCTTCTGTGAGTAATTCTTAGTTTAATTGTGGAGACATTTATTTAACATCAGAAAGAATTGGGTCGGAATAAGGATAACAAGGTAGATAGAAATCTTAATATGAATTTAAATTTGTCCAAGGTAATATTTTGGTTATACAACTTAGAAATTCAAATTGAAAGTTGATAATTTTAGACTGATACTTGGTAATTAAAACGAATATATACAGTAATAATATACCCTTTACATTATATGGGATAACTCCATTAAAATATTATAGAATTTTTGTTATTTGGCAGTAAAACAATTTCGCTTGATTTATTTGTTATATTTATAAATTAAGTAGACAATTTTTATTTAAAAATAATAAATGCAATTAAAGATAAATTTGTTTAGTTATAACTTCATATATTCATATTGTATTATTATAAATAAAACATGCAACGTTGTTGTAAAATCACCATATTCGACATTAAATAACCTAAGTTAGATCAGTTGGTTCGAATTTATCGATTCGAAATATCGAAACAAAATTAATGAAATAGACAAACATTAATGTAATAGAATAGTTTTACAATACAATAATAGAATAATCTGCGTGTTATATATACCAAATTAGATTAGTAATTCCGCAGTGCTCATAATCTATTAATAGAGCATAAACAAATTTAGTAAAAATAATATATTTTTTATGTCTTACTCTCTTTGTGTAACATTCATTCTTGAAAAATTAGCTGCGATTGAATGAATGCATCTAAAATCAAGAAATATTTTTTACGATTTTAAATTTAATCTTTTTATTACGCAGTAATTTTGTTTCTGAATTCTGTTTTAGTATATAATATGATTAGTAAAATTATTTCTGTTCGATTTCCTTATCAATACATGTTTTGTACAGAAATCGTATACTTCTTTTATATATAGGTATATAAAATATTATGAGGTTCCAAATAATATTAATTGTAAAGACATTTAATATCTAATTGAAGAACGATACATCATAATCAGTTTTAACGAACATCTATAAATCTTTAGATAGTTTTTTTTACAAATCGTACTTATTACAGGCGAATCATTTAATTTAAACTTACTAAAGTAAAACATATCTGCATTTATATATTCAGAAGCCTTTGTGGTATTAAATAATTAATGCTTTATACTACACAACCTATCTATGTAACTAAACTGGTAGTTCAGTCTGCTATACAACTTCCTACACTACATTCGAAATTGTCGTATACGCACGAATCTAGAAATGGACAGAAAATTCCTACGATTACGAACTCATGGCAAATTTGTATTAATTAATAATTGAATCACTTCCAGTCAATTTTACGGATGGTATCCAATTTTACAAACTGTACCTTTATTATAAAACTTTGATGTATCAATTCGTCGGACATTCTTGACAGAATTATTTAAATACACATGTTATTCCTCAATATTATGTAAAGAATTAGTGATGAATCAATCAATGGAATTACAAAGTATTTTAACCACAACATTTTCATGGCCGATATTTTTTAGAGAAATTCCGCACAATGTTTTCGTAATTGGACAGTTATACGGTGTCAGATGTATATACTAAAAGTACATGCGACACAATATTGATAAAAAATAACCTACAAAAATAAAATACAAAATATAAAATACAAATATAAAATGTTTAAAAAAATAGATATTCAAAATAATCTGTCACGAATGGAACTACCAAATTTCAAAAAAATTCCATATAAGATATATTATTAACAAATACCATATTAAATACGAGTGTGGTGTGGTCAGGTGTGGACATTTCACTAAATGTTTTGCTTAAATTGCCGCCCAACACTCTACCACTTCATAAATACACAACTGAATACATTTAAGTTTTTCAGCCAATCAAAAACAAACATTGATTTTTTTCAAACGCTACCATTTCCAACTGATCTATTTTACCAAATTTAAAGTCATTTTCGGCTAACTTCATGTTACTAAGTAATTTTTTGCTGATTAGAAAGTATTCTCATATATGAAAAAGCGATCAATAATTGTAATTGATTACTAAAATATAGTGATTGACTTTTTTACGATTTAGCTCACGGCAGGTGCACTATGGTCGATTGTTTTGATTTTAACTATATTTCCACTAACTAAATGTTTCTGAGTTAAATTTGACTAAATAGAAGTCTATGTACACAAATCGCTATGAGTATAATTATATATTTTTAATTTTTTCAAATGTGGGCAGCCGCAGCCATATCGTACCATTTATTGAACTCGAATTCTGCTTGTTGTAAATTATCTCAATATGTTCTACTTTTGTCAGTTTTTTGCCTATCATCGCTGTTGCATGTATACGTTTAAGTTTTTTAAATCTTTAATGTATACGTACTAGAAACATTCTAAAATGTTTAACTGTGTCGAAATATAAGGGCAGTACCGATAATTAGAAATATTACGAATGTAAAAAATGCAATTTCTTGTTTAAAACAAGCGGTATAAGTGGTATCAATAGTGCTACAATATTTTAAATATATATTGTATGAAACAACGTGGCTGTATTATTTTTTAAATATTAAAGTTTCTATATATATTCAATGACTATCTATAGTATCCATAATATATAAATATACATTTATTGTGCACACATATAATATTAAGCTACTATATTTATTATTATACCATTAGTTTCACTTGAATTTCTTTATAATTACTAAAAGGGTCACACATTTTAAATTAATAGAATGACTAGTTCAATCACACGCATTGAGGGAAATGTTATAACCTTTATTTGAAGGTATCGATTGCTATAAATAGAATGACTCTTTCTAATCAAACTTTCTAATCAGAAAAATCTAAAGCTGCAGCTTTTATTAAACCATAACATTTATAGGAACCGACCGGTGACAACCTAGAATTAATACTTTATTCTTTCATACTACTATTAATAAGAATATAACTATTGTGAATTATGTGAAATATGTTTTAATTTCCCTTTATCGGATCCTCAAAATGCAATCAATAATGTTTACGATCATGTACTTACGTAAATACAGTTATGTAATTACTACAGCTATAACCAGTTATTAAAGTGGCGACAGGCTATGTTTGAGGCTTATACATAAATAAATTCTTAGTATTATTATAATAAAACTATAAAAAATGGTTCAACTAAAATGTAAATTTTTTTATCGAAGATAATACAATATATTTAATAAATAGCAATCAAGTAATGCTTAATAAATGTATTCTATTGTCAATTGGAAACTATCTTACTGAAAACAAAATCAACTCAAAAAAAGTTTTTAATTTTTCGATAAGCCACTATATTTGAGTTATGTCCAAAATCGCTAACACCACGCTTTTTAGCATATATGGGTCATTCGTTTTTTTGTTTGTTTTAAATTAACTTATTTAGCCTTTTAGCGCTAAAGTGTTAAATAAAATTTATAGTTTATTGAGCTCTGTAAACAATTATATGACTTTAAAATCAATACAAATAGAGTACCATGCGGTTCTCCGTATCGTATGGTTAATATATGGGTGTTCAAACAATCAATGTCTGCGGAAACGATGTCACTTCCACGTCTAGTGTCAAATGTGTCGGTGTTATATTCGAATCGGGTTTGAAGATGGAAGAACATATAAAAACACATATGTAAACAATAATACTTATTCCTTCTAAATCTTCGTTATATTCGCTATTACATCTATGAAGATATTACTGAAATAGTATAAGCCTTTTGTTTTCTCTAGAATCGACTATTGTAATGATATTCTCGATGGTTGTACAACGTCATCTGTACAACGCCTACATAGAGTGTTGAGCTCTTGCGCTCGTATGATCAAACGACTTTCCAGACATTTTCATATCACGATGTGTTACGCGAGCTCCACTAGCTCCCCATCTGTAAACGCATCGACTTCAAGATGTGTTGCGTCGCTTTCAAATACCGAAACAGCGGAACTTCTATATCTGCATTCAGTTCTTAAACCGACTGCATCCATCAGTTTGAGGTTACACAACGCACTCCGTTTTCATCAACAAATCCCCAAGTTTAGTTGCGATGCTGGTGCCTTTTGCTATTATGCTTCTCGCGCCTGGAACACTTTGTCTGAACATGTTGCTCACAAACTAACTGGTTCACTTTTAAGAAATTACTAATAACTGAATTATTCTTTTCATAATGACACTTATTTCCATTAACGTTACCTCCGACTTTGATATTTTTCTATGAATTTGTCGTTAAATAAATATATTTATTATCAAAAGACTATTGTTAAATGTCCTGGAAGCTCGTTTCTAATTATTAAATGTAGAATAAATGCTAATATGCCACACATTAATCAGAGTTTTGAACAAGAATCTACGAATCTAACAATTCAATTTTTTTAATTTACATGCAAATTAGAACAACTGGACATTTCAATTTAAAATATGCAACAAATGCTTACACAATTCAATTATATAATTATTATTTAATCTAAAATAATTAAAAATTGAAACGTTTAAAATTACATTCAAGATTATATTTAAATTCAAATATGTTAACAATTGTAAAGATACATTTTATAGAATATTAGTTGTTTATACACTCATTATAGTGCTGAATATTCCTTTTTAAATCCCTCGTGTAATCAATGGAGGTGATAAAGTAAATATGTTTTATCTAAAACATAAAATCCAGTGAAATCCAGCAATTGTAAACTTTTGTACGACTGAAGCACGAATATTCATGAATATAAAAAATATATGCCTAGATACTTTTGTTAAATTTAGCGTTATTATTTATATCTAAAAGTATACATTACGGAAGTTTGACTACTATGTGACAGAATCCTATATATATATATATATATAGTTTTTATCACTTTAGTTAATAGTTATCGATTTGGTTGGTCGATTTTCTCGTATTGCCTACGCAACTTTTACAAATCACTATTGATTATACTGAAGATCTAAAGATTACACCGACTCATTCTTTTTTCAAAATGAAGAAGTTAAAATATTAAACGAAAAGTAAAAGTAAAGATAATTTTTGCGACTCCACGCAACATTAATTAAAAATAGTCTTATTTTTTAACAAAACCGAGAACTTTATATAATGAGTGTTTAATGCGGTGAATCCAAGCATATCTATTTTAGCAACACATGATTAGCTTGTTGTTTTTGGTGATTAACTATTCATTATATTACACTCAACGAATACCGATGAATAATAAATACAATTGTTTGGAAATAGATGTACAAAATGGTCAATTTTGGATTATTTTAACAATTTATAGTTGCCCAAAATATTATCGCTAAACTTTACTGTAATATCTATTTTGGTTGTATATTGTTTTTATTTACTATAGTCGTGTTTCTTCAAAATGTTTAAAAAATTCCAACCCATTTTTCAACTTTTATTAAAAAAATTATTACAGAAAATACACTTATAAAACAGTTGTGACAATTTACAGAAACATATTGGTTTTATCCAATGTGTATATAGAAACTTGTTATTATTTAATAATATTTAACATTTTCTTTTGGTCCCAAAGAGTCTAAATCTACGTTAGGAAAAAGTTATTGGAAATAGATCATTGACATTTTTAAAACATTAAATTAACATTAATATTAAAAACATGTTTTTATATATGAAATACTATATCCGTTTGAAGGTGTTAAAATATAAAATAAAGAAAATGATTACTTTAAAAATAGTTCTTTATCAATAAGTTTGAGACAGTTTATTTAATGCATCTGAACTTACTGATCACTTCATCAAAGTTAAAAAATCAATATTGTTTTACCAACACACTTCAGTTAAGCTGTTAACAGCTCATTTTCTAAATGTGTGATTTTGTTACAATATAGGTACATTATTTATTTAAACAGTATAACACTTCAACATGCTGAACAGTACCATTTCTTCTTTGTCAAGGATTTGTGTAATTTACATGTTTATTATGTGTTTTTTCATATATGAACTGGTCAATGCATACTATTTTCAAGTGATTGTTGATTTAAATTAAACAAAACAAGCGATAGAAGTAAAGCGGAGATATTTCTAATAAAAGTTTTATTGAAGGCAGGTCTCATATTCTTCGTAAAATCAAACAGAATATTATATTAATTGCCCCTTATCTTTTGAAAATGTTAATAAAGTGTCATATATCTGACGAATAGCTTCATCTGATTTTTAATTTAGCCAAGTCAACTGGACGGTCATTTATTTATTGTTGTGCATAATTTATAAGTGTTATCGGTAATATTGGCATAATAAATGACAGCAAGTTAAAATTGAGCTTGACAGCTTATATACAAGATCCTATATTTTAAGTTGTTCCAAATGTCATTCAAATCTTAAAGTGTCATCAGTCTTACATGTACATCGATTTAATCATAATTATATATTATGCCGCTGTTAACGAGCCAATTTGGAGTTATTCTTTTCAAATGGACAATTAAAATATTTATATATAATTTAATTGATTTGTCACATAAATGATGACGTAAGTAAGATGAAAAAGTACGACAAATACTAACCCTATAGTTGAACCATGAGGGATGGGGGGAAAATGTACCTCCAGTGTTTCATCATTTACTGCTCAAAATCTACAGAGGTAATCATTATATAATTTTTAGTATCTGCATAATTCTTGAAGCACTTTCGATTCCATATCTTTTCATAAAATATACTGAAGAACTTGATGCCATAATACATGATTCATTTCAACGATTTTTTTTTTAATTAGTCTTTATCAAAAAATATTTGAGTTTATCGCTCACATCTTTATATATTTTTGGCTAAATAATTTGTTTGGCGCATACTGACAACTATAATTATGATGTCATTAGTGATAAAAATTTTATAAAATCATTTTTTTAAACTTTATTTCCTCCTTTTTTTAATTAGCACATGTTTAGTGCTAAATAGAGGGTAACTGTCTCATTAGAAATCAAATGACATAAATATAGAATCGCTTTAAAAAACTACCCAATAGTGTACTAGATTAATAGGTAATATTTAACTCCATATGTATGGCAAGTGCTGATGGGTCAATTTGACCCCCCCCCCTCCCCCCTTCGGATAAATAAGTTATCAAAAATGCCGGGTGTTGCTATGATTAACCCTCTAGTTATTAAACCAAAATATGCGCGTCCTAATACTTGCAAGTTATGGTTTTAAATTATTTTTATTTAATTGTTTTGATCAACTAATTAGTATCTTTAAAATGTAATAATTCGGTTCTAATTTAAACCACTTTGCCTCATTTAGCAACCTGAATTAAAAATCAGTATTTTTAATTAATTATTAACAGATATGATCAAAGAGTATACCAAGTACGTATTGAGTTCACTATGTGAATTCATTAAGTATAGCCATGCATAATATCTAATTAATCAATAAAAAAGCACAAAATAACACGAGATATCTGAAAATGTAAATATATCTAAATGTTTTATGATCACTTCTCTATACTTAAATTAAATAGCACCATATTTGTATCCTTCATATATATCGTAAATAAGATGTCTTTTTAAGATTTTCAAAAAATGATGCAGCCTATATGCTCTTTTTACTACGTTATATTTTTAATGGAAAATAGAACACGATGTTTCACAAAAAGATCATGAATAATACTTGAAAGGTCTATGAAGTGAAAATTTATCAGATCTTCATGCATATTTCCCAACATATTAAAATCCTTAAAAAATACAATACACTTTATTTGATAGATGGTTAATTAAAAGTCAATCAGTCATTGGTATTGTCATAATTTGTAATTTGTTTAAATGTTTTGAGGGAGTAATTATAAAATGAACTAACTTAATTAACTTTATGGTCGTTTTTTTCTAAAATAATCAATACTTCTGCAAAATAAATGTAAAAATCGGATTTCATAAAACTCTAAAATATATTTCCTCAACAGCATTGTTTCTTGATATATTTGACGCAATAGATGTTTTAATAAAAATGACATATAAATTTCAAGTTCTAGCGTGATGATGGTTCTCTTTTTAGGTAACGCTGAGAAGTTATCGTTCTGGTTCGGACTTTTCTTTCTTGGACTACATGTTTGGTGGGTAAGTTTTAAATGGAAGTTCACGAACAGAACTCATTTATTTTTAAGTAAGGATTCTATTACGAAAATTATCGCCTTAAAATGTATATATATATATAATATAGCATCTTTCAAGGTCGCAGTAAAATTCACGACTCAAAATATAGAGAAAATATATATTGTACTTTTTCTTTATTTTAATAATATTCAAAGTAAAATAAAAACAGATGTAAATTAAAAAGTATAAGTCTATAGTTAGGTATTTTTGGTAGCCTGAAAATACGTTGTTGGCTGTTTACTCTGATGTCTATATACTTATTTTCCCTTTTTATCGCTTCTTTCTAAAGTGTAGTATAACAAAACTGATTATTTCACTTAATATATATAACTGTCTATAAATTTCACATGCATCTGCTGAACCTCGTTCTTTGGCATTGGAAAACAAGTACGGTACACAACTTTGTCATGTGGGATATTGTGCCTATTTATAAAAACAAGAACGCATCATGTTAAGTGATACTTTTGTTTTTTATGGTTACCATGGAAACACACACTTTTATTTGGAAGAATTGTGATGGCATGACAGCATCAACATTTTAGTCAGATACACCTTTGTCTGTAGGAAACAGATTATCTGTTGGTAATTGTCACTATTTTAAGTTGGGTGACATAATGTTAACTTTTCCCTAGTGGATAGATTTTACAATACAAAACTAATTAGGATAAGTAATCGTACAACTGATGAATTTTGTTGATATTTAATTTCTTCAATTTAATTCCATTTTAACAATTTTTTTTATTATTTCCATATTTAGATAAATTTCTTAAATTTCCTGTACTTTTTTTGACAAAAATAAATAATTTAGTAAGTTTTTAAAATATAATTTAGATAACTACCATTCCAAAGACAGTCCGTCGTCAATTTGGAGATTCAATCTTTAGTTAGGCATTTCATATATTGTATTGTAATCAATTGATTCAATATGTGTGACGGTTATTATTCAACTTATTCTATAGAATGATGACGGTTATTTATTGATTTTATAAGTAAAAATCAAACTACAAAAAAACTTCCTAAATAGCCCCATGTTTCTAAATAACTAAAGAAAATAGTTTTTAACAGTACGTTTAGCTTCACTTGTTTTCTATCTTCAACAATAACATATATATTAAATTTTATAGTATTAGTACAACTGCAACTCCAAATAATTTTTGTGACACACTAGTATTCTATATATGAATTGAATATACTATGGTGAATTGGATCAATGTTTTCACGTTCCCTAATATACTTTATTTAATTTAAAGTATGTGACCTTTATAATTTTCATCGTAATTAAGCTATTCATTTAAACAGAACCATTTTTTCAAGCATTTAATAGTATATATAAAGTAAATATTGAACAAATATCGTCAACATATTGCAATATATATAACATATGTCTATATATATAACATACATATAACATATAATATAACTATACATATAACTTATACAATATGTCTAAATGAAACTATCTTATTCTATTTCTCAACACCACCACCAAACAAATAAAATCTAAAAATGAGTACGAAATTGACAAAGCTACTACGAAATATAGTAACCAAATTTTACAATGATATAATTTTATTTAAAGCAAAAACAATAATCAAGGCCGAAATCCAAAATGAAATACAATTAATATTAAAAAAAATAGAAAAAGAATGTGTTATACCATAAAACTGCAAATATTGATTTATAATATGTTTGAAATATAAAAAATATCTTAGACTCCATAAAACAGACCTAAAGTGATAATATATCACCGAATAATATTGCACTGAAGACAAACTAGTTGATTTAAAAGAGAGCCTATACCACATACAATAGACAAAAACATAACTTGATTAAGTAATTCTATTTACATGTTTGTTTATATATATAATAATACATCGTTCAAAATGTATGTTATTAACATTAATCTGTTGTAATATTTCAAGTTTTAATTGATTACTTTATATTTGTTAAATATTTGACTTAAAGCTTACTTTTATGGGAGATTCTTTGTTTTCACATTTCATACAAATTTATAACAACTGTTTTTTAATTTTTAATAAAATAGTTTGAAACCATATGTTATTTATATATATACGACTTATACATGACTATAAGTATTAAAAGCATCGCATTACTTTTTAGCATTATATGTTTTATAGCATTTTATTTTTCAGTTATCTATTTTTTACATTAATTTAGTTTTTATAAGTTAAGATCATATGTCAATGGAAAACACAGTGTCCCATTTGAGAAAAGGCTTTGTTTGTTTTGTGATAATTCTAAATTAATCTAGAAACAAATTGTTTATCAAACTTAATTATTCAGCTATACTTTCTGAAGTTTTGTATAGATGTAATCCTGTTGGGATATTTATCTCAATCAATCAACTGCTATCCCCAACAGTAGAAAGGTTTGTTAAATAAAATATTTAGATTCTTAATGTTATTAATGAATCATTTACTCGAAATTAATTTGTCTAAATTGTTGACAAGGGAGAGTTCTACATACAACAATAATTAATAAGTAGTTTGGATTTGTATCCCATGTTTCAATGTTTTTAAATTAATTTTTTTCTTGTTTTGTGTATTATGTAAATTATTTCTTGTTTTTAAACTTTCATTGCACAATATATTACTGTCGTACAATAATGTTGAACTTTTTTATAATCATTTTTATCTTACTGGCTCTTGAAAACGTAACTTAATTCAAAATAATTTCGTAATTAATAATTTAATAAATAATTAATAATTTAATTAATTAATTAATAATTAATAATTTCATAATTAATTCGTAACTTTAATTCATATACGTATATGCGATATTATACATAACTGTCCACGATATATCCACCAGTAAATACACAATTGTCCACGATATATATCAACCAGTAAATACACAATTGTCCACGATATATCAACCAGTAAATACACAATTGTCCACGATATATCAATCAGTAAATACACAATTGTCAACGATATATCAATCAGTAAATACACAATTGTCAACGATATATCAACCAGTAAATACACAATTGTCGACGATATATCAACCAGTAAATACACAATTGTCAACGATATATCAATCAGTAAATACACAATTGTCAACGATATATCAACCAGTAAATACA
>JAUZND010000164.1:0-14349 GCA_034780555.1 Coelogynopora nodosa | reverse complement strand
TGAATTTTCACACATTTGGGGAAAAATATACTTGAATATACTTGAATTTTATTTTGGAAATAGTGTGGCCACCCTGGTCTATAGACATCATCAACCAGACGTCTGAATTTGTGGAATTTTAGATGAGTTTTTTGAAAATTTGATAAATATTGAGTACGGTGATACCTAGCTACCCCCTGAACTTCATCAAAGATATTCAAAAGTAACAAATGATTTTTTTCAAGTGATAATACTTAATCTTTAAAACAATTTACTACACACTAAATCGGATTTTTAATACATTTATATGCATTCTTCATACGCTTAACGCGTAGCTTAATATCATGGGTACCCATTGATATTACACCCAGGCCGGATTTGAAATATTAGAGGTTTGGTAACTATGCAACCATAGTATATTTTCACATTAGAAGTAATGTACAGTAAGTGCCATTATTATTGTTTTACTTTTATCTTGATTATCTGGGAAAACCACCGTGAATTTAAAAAAAAACTGGGAACCCTGGCTGAAGTAATGCTACGAAATTACTTTTATTTAAGCCAATAAATAAAATAATGTAGTATAAACCATTTTTAACTGTTTACGTAGGCTGACGACAAAAAAGTTTGCACGCACCATTAGTAGGTAAATTAAAAATGTATACAATACAATGCAATTTAAATACGTAGGAAAATGTAATAATATATCTATCAGAAATAAAATGATGTCTAAATCTAAGTTATCTTATCGTCATATTTTATATATGTAAAAAAACTGTAATTGCTATAAATGTAACTTCTCATGAGAAATTATAGATTTATGTATACTGTTAAAATATTATCATAGATCTATGTTTTTTAATAAAGATTATACAGCATGTCATTTCGTTGTTACGATTTGCTTTATGAATATTTATTATTATACTTAATGGACATGCTGCAATTAATATATTAATTTAATGCTTGTTTAGAATTATGGTTATTTATAGTTCGGTATAATATTTATATGGAGAGAAAAAAATCGTCAATAATGTTAAAACATTTACTCATACTGTTTATAAACATGCTAAAGGGTGTCACAGTTTATGATATCCGTTTTTTGAACAGAATCCCCAATTGTTCTACTATGCCGCCTGTATATACTATTATAGTTAACGTATTGATTATACTATCAATATAAACTGACATCAGTTACTCTTAATACTTCCAGGGCAAGGCACGTGGTAATCGTACAAACATGAAGAGTGGACCATCGAATGTTCAACCAGGTTCTGGACCTACGGTTACTCTGCCAACTACATCGAAGAGGGTGCGTCACTTCGTATTCATTTATTTCACTGACTGGTTCCGTTCAACATCTGTAGTCGGAACCAATAAATAGGAATATTTTAATTAATTGTGTATAATTTGTTATAAATATGTTTATAATTTTATGACTATTCCAACTCTCACTGAGTTTCAGAAATCTTCCAAATTCTAGTGATTAAAGAATGTTGTAAAATGGTTTTGGCTATCTATATGATTAGAATTCAATATTAATCAAATATGCACTTTCAACTAGGGAATGGGAGTGGTATTCTTTTATGGTTTCCCGAGAGATCATTTATGTAGAGAAATTATCCTCCAGTAAATAGTGTCCCACTGAAAGTAATAAGTAGTGGTGTGGTTGTGGTTCAGTGGAAATCCCGGCAAAGGCCGTCTGAGCTAGCGAATGGGAATTACTTTGTTGATTGCTCTACTGACTAAGTTGATTCCTCGCTAGGATGATGGTGATGGTGACGTTGACGGGCACTCCTATTCAGTCGACAAGTTCCAGCTGTGTTTGAGTGATGATGACCTCTACTCTGATGATCACTCTAGTCTCCATGACAATGACATGGTTCGCTTCAAGCAGGGTATCCTGCCCAGTTCTGTTGCCTATTGTTATCCATTCTGTTCCCGTTTTCAACAGTTTTTTAGTTTGTTTTGTTGCTTCGTTTTTATAGCTGCCCTTAAAAATGTTATTTTTTAGTTCTGGCAGTTCTATTTTGACGCTCTACCCACTGGTGTTCTACCTGTTTCTCAAAATACAATAGGATAGCTAACTATTTGGATGGAATATCTATTAAAGATATCATCTGCTATGAGATTGGCATTATTTGTGTACTTTATGTACTTATGAAATGTCAATCTATTTAATGTCACGAGTGCAGAACTACTTTAAATGATATAAAAATTGTTACAATATAGTATAGATTTTCAGAATTACCATTTTATTGTCGTCGTCCAAAAATGTTGAATATTGTTTAAATGATATTTACGGTATACTGTACTTGAACATTAATTTATATACATGGTATCCATTACTTCAGTAAGTAGGACTCCTACCAAATGATATAAATAGATATTTTACCGGAAATAAAGTAGTGTTACAATCCACTAATATTACCTGTAATTTATTATCGGGATAATAATAATGAAGTATCCGCATAACAACCCTCTTGCTTCCTACTGAGTTGTTCATATGGGAGAAATTATTAAATAGATGTGAAATATCTACTTATTACCATTTAATTTTATTTAACCATTACGAACATTTAAAAAATTAACAAAATATTCGCATTTAACCTTATTTTATTGCCTGATTTAACCTTTTACCGTTGGCTATATAAAAAAAAATTGGCCAGAGGGGTCCAGAGTTACGTGTTTTTTGTCATTTGTATTTCGAAAATGTACACCTACATAGACTGAAATTTTCCAACACGAGTCAAAATGTTATCAGTTAAAAAGTATTTTCCGTATTTTTAAATAATTTGGTGAATATTTCAAAGTCCAATGTGGTAATATAAATATGATCAAATTACCCTTAATATTTATTTGGAAAGATTTTCATTTAATTTTTTGCAATTTTATTAAATTGTTAAAATATTATGACAATATTTTTAAATAATTATCTTCCTAATCATGTGATATTTTACATTAAAAAATTAAAATTTATTAATTGAATATATTGTATAAAAATCCGTATTAGGGTCTAACCTGTACGATATAATCAAAACAGCCCATATTTCTTAAACAAATGGACATGAAACACATTTTTGTAATAAAACTTGTTTTGTAATTTTATATTCTAACAACTTATATCATACGATATTTCGCATTTGACAAATCAAGTCATGATATTTCAAAAATGTGTTTTTGTCAATTAAATGTGTGTTAGAAGGTACAAACAATCTATGTTAATAATAAACTAGTTTGTTATTGCTAACTTGTTTGATCATATTTCGTCGAAAGAATATATCAAAATACTATCATATGAATTATTTTGGACAAAATAATGGTTGCGTTATTATGTAATACTAAGAAAACATTTTATTTCGACATACTTTTTAAATGTAATCAAAAACTTCCATTGGTCAATGTCCTGTTGAATTTTATACAGTTAATATACGTTTCTTCATTAACTTAAACGTGTTTAACTTATTGTTTTCTGGATTTCACAATAAAAATAAGTACATTATTAAAATATAAAACTTAACTATTTTCCCCCCTCTAAAAATCTAAATAGGATCATTGATTTTTGTGTGAATTTTACATCTTAAATCAAGTACTATTTTGCCTAATTTAGTGTTATACCTCATTGATAAGCCTACAATCCTAGTTGCAACAACTTTTCCGAGTTATATACTATAGTCCAGTTAGCCTACGTCAGCCCTCATGAACACCCTTGTCAATCGTGCTGTATTACAGAAGAAGGCATCTGTGACCACATCATTTAATACAGAACTTCTGACTAACCCCGATCTGGGGTTGGTCCAGGACCTCCCCCCTCAAGACCAGGTAAGAGTAAGACCAGACCGCTTGCGCACTCCAGATCCAACACATACCAAGTCACCCCTGCTAGTCATGATAACCGGTGATTGATAACATCTTCTGTCTGGTCGTGTAAAGTCCCTTGTGATTTAAAAGATGGTTTAATGAGCAAGCAGTATAACCTCTTGTTGTTTGTACGAGATTTTACCGTTTATTTAAACTATAAGATCTGCCAACTGCTAATTAAATCACTAATATTATGTTATTCATATATTAACCCCTTGTGTTTGGCTGCATTTTACTTACAATGGCATTCGGTGTGTTGTTTTATTAAATTGTTAATAACAACGAAAATGTTGGCTATGTATATTATATTATATTATTGTAGGTTAAATTTATAACTTATATATTTTAATAATATTCTATTTCTGGCTGTAGCTTATTCGTTTTATTTTTATCTTATTTATAGCATTAAAATATCTAACAAAAATTTAATTAAGAAATTCACTTCATAATTATTATTTGTAAGTTTAACTTAATCCTTGTTTTGTTTATAGACAGCAACAAATACCATCTGGATACGACCAGAACATTTCCATGCCTCAAACTGTCTAGTAGTAGTGTCTTTGGATAGCGGTTATTACGAAATATTGTTGTTTTTACTGATTATATTATTATGTATAGATTTCCAATTAGCATGGTGCCCATTTAACTTAAAAACTGAAATTTCACAGATTTTTTGGAATTCTCAAATTTAGTTCCATTGTTTTCTATGTATACGGGTATTTGTTTAAATAATTAAATATTGAAAATTCGATATTTTAATATATATATATATATAGGTATTTTTCGTAAACTTACATTTTAAGTTTACTTAATTATTCGGTGTATTTTAACTAGTGCAATACGTAACGTGAAAAAAACAGTTCGTCGACGCAATTCTATTGTACAGAGAAAAATTCAAAACGTATCATACCAACAATCACCTTGATGAGTTTCTTATATATTATCTAAAAAAAATGAACCTTCAGATGCATTATAAAATCTGTTTTGAAGTTTGTTTGCATTTTATTCTGGGCCAATGCCGACGACGATGGAACGGGGATTTTCTGTTAATAACGATACTCTGAAAGAAAAGTTGGGAGGAACATCTCTGAAGTCATTGCTTTCAGTTACAGATGTGATCAAATATGCTGGCTGAGTGGAGAATGTGTCCATAACAAAATCACTTGACTATATCTGTGAGATCATCAAAGAAACGGTAGAGAGATGCCACGTAATCAAGAGCAAAACTTTAAAACACCAATTTCCAGCTTATGATTTGAAAGCAAAACGACCCAGGTTTATGAAAGTAGCGTACTTTTCCTTATAACTGGTCCGTTATAGTTACCATATTATATATATATATATTTAATAATTATCCAGCCCACTGGGCGTTTGTCCATCAGTGGCCTTTAGATTTTACTCATCATAAAATCGAAATCATATTTTTTAATTAAATGAATAGTAATTCTAATTACAGAGTAGTCCAAAGTCAATTTATTACTTAATAACACATTGTTGTAAATTATAGCAAATTATTTAATGGTATCGTATATATAATTCTATATAATGGAATTTTTTGTTGATAATCATATATTGGTTAAAATTTAATATTATTTATTGCTTCAACTATTATCCATTTTTGTTTCATCTTTGTGATTTAATAATAAAATTATTATACATATTTTACGCCTAGTGTCATATTTTTCATGAAACAGGAAAAGTTGACACATATTTAACCTGATATATTTTGCTTTTAGCGAAAATGCTATTTGTTTTATTTGGTCTAATCTATTTTATGCATTTAATTATTATTACTTGGTTTTGTTATGCCATGATATTATGCTGCTATAATATTTTAATATTTTTACACCATTAATTTAGTTTATTATGTTATTTATAATAATCATAAAATTGTTTGCTTGCTCATTTTTAGCATTTTGTTTAAAATGAAATTCGATTATCCTAACTACGGCTTGTCAATGCTATATATTATTTATTTTATAGCTGTTATGTGCTTATATAATGTCCTAAATTTTAATTAAATAATCGACATGAAGAAGTTTATAGTATGATATATTACAAATTAACAAAAGCGGTGTTTTCGTTTGATGTCAATTTTTTGTTAATTGATCATTTTAACGATTATAAAGTTTTTTTTAATAATTTTCGGTATTATTACCGTTTCTAAAAATAACTTATAAGCTTCTAGAAACACAACTTATTATGACCTATACAATTATAACCATCAACATCATAAATTGTTAAGGAATGGAAGGAAGGAATATCACCTTACTCATTTTTTAAGTAACCGTAAAAGCTGTCTAAATCTACCGTGAATGACTTCCCATAGCGATTTATTGCATCTCAATATAACTAATCAATTGCAACGTATTCAAAATACACTTAAAAGAAGTTGATTATTTCAGAAACATTGAAATATTGCTTTGTTTGTATTCAAATTGTCTGTTCGTTATTAACCAAATGAAGATAATTATATTTGTTATTGTGATTTAATTAATCGTTTTATAAAATTATTATGTTTTGTGTAATGTTAAGTCACGTTAAATAATGCTGTTAATTTAGTATGTGTGGCATATATTAAATTTATATATATTTATGCAGTAGGCCTACAATTAAATAAATTTGATTTATCATTTCGGTATTAAACGGTCATCATTTTATCGGGAAGAAATCAATAATTATTGTAAGTTTTTTTTAGTAAATGATAAGTTATTACTTGTGTTCCTTTAAAAAAAACTGCTTCTGCGTTGTTTTCTTTTTTTGTTGTATTAGACAATATTGTTTAAATCTACAATGCATCGCTGTTTGTTCAGTTTAAAATATGCATATACTGAACTTGTTTTTTCCCCACCGCACTGCTCCTCTAGGTACAAGCCTCTCCACCCACGGCAGGCCAGTCCCCCAATCCTAGCCCGGTGACCTCCAGCCAGCAACAGCAGCATCAAATCCCGCTGACAGCCACCAGTACAGTGGCGGGGGTAGTGGGGGGCCTCCAGCAGCAACCTCCCCAGCAGTACATTGGCGGCGCCTCCACCAGCACCCAACTGCACACTATTCTCAACCAGCCGGGAGGCGGGGTGGTCATGTCTTCTCCACAGCAGCAGCAACAGCAACAGGTAATGATGAAACAGCAGGTTACTAAGCAACCACCACCGCAACAGATGCAGGTGGTGAACATGCACCCACAGCAGCAGCAGCAGCAGATGATGATGGTATCGCAGGGTCAGCAGGGAGGTATGGTAGTCACATCCCAACAGGGCATGACCATGTATACCCAACAGATGATGGCCCAGCAGCGGCAGCAGCAAGTGATGCATCAGGTGCAACAACAACAGACTCAACAGCAGCACATTGCCGGTAGTCCGGCTGCCATGCAGCAACAGGCGATGCATCAAGTGCAACAACAAGGTCAGCAACAACATGTTACCGGAAATCCAGCTGCCATGCAACAACAAGTGATGCATCAGGTGCAACAACAACAGACCCAGCAGCAACAGCATATAACTAGCAGCCCGGTTGCCATGCAACAACAAACATTGCATCAAGTGCAACAGCAGCAGCATGTGCCCGGAAGTCCGGTAACCATGCAACAAGCCATGCAGCATCAAGTTCAGCAGAGCCAACAACAACACGTGCCTGGGAGTCCAGTAACCATGCAACAAGCAATGCATCAGGCACAGCAAGGCCAACAGCAACAAGCGATGCATCAAGTTCAGCAGCAACAAAATCAACAGCACATGTCTGGCAGTCCCGCAGGCCTGCAACCGCAGCCCCCGTCCTCCAACACAACCCCCTGTAGCCAGGAACAGCAGCTGTTTTCCCCGCCACCTCCACCACCCCTCCATGGCAGCGCGGTTCAACGTCCCCAGAGCACGAGCACCCCTGGGGCGGGCTACCCCAGCCCCATCACCTCCCCCTATCCCGCCGGTGGTCATCCGCCCATGCAGCAGTCGCCACAAGGTAACCAGCATATGAGCCAGGTGCGTCAATCACCGCAGCCCCAGCAACAGGTCTATGCCCAGTCGCCACAGCCTGTGTATACCAGCCAGCCTCCTCAGGTGTCGTATCAACAGCGCTCACCCCAGGCACAGCAGACCTACACAACACAGGTTAGTGCTCCTAAGAAGCTTTGAAATCCAGTTAACAAAACGCTTGCAATTCCAAAACAATTCGTAGAATAATTAAAATTTATCAAATATTTTGGAATGTCTCGTATAGTAAATATATCTTTTCAATTGTCTTGAAAACTAGATAAATATTTGTACATAAAGAATTATTCTCATTTGATTATTAACATATAATTAAGTTGAAGGAATTTTGATTTTCAGTAAAATATTTCCACTTTCATTAAGTAATATTACTTAATGAAAGTGGAAATATTTACACCGTTTGTATTCAAGCATGTTTTTTAACATCTGTTATTTTAAGTTATATTTGTCTGATTAGAGCGAATTTTTAATAAAACAACACTTGGATTCTTAAAATAATTCATCACGTGTGTTAGAAATGTTAATAAAAAATAGGCAATACATTCAAACTGAGAGTACATAACTTGATCAGAAGCCATAACCCTTTGCTTGACTCTTTGCTAACAATTCCTATGTAAGATCGTGGCAACATCTCGACTTTAATTTCTTGACATCCCTACCAAACTTCACAGGTGGTGCAACGTGGAGGTATGCAACAACGCTACTCTCCAATGCAGCAGTCCCCCGGGGGGGTATATACCCAGATCCAACGATCACCCCAGCAACAACAACAACACATCCAACACCAATCACCACAGCAACAACAGCTCCAACAACAATCGCCGCAGTCCCATCAGCAGATGAATCCCGGCTACACCCAGCAACAGCCCGGCTACAGTCAACACCAGGCCTATCAGACGCAGCGTGCAGCCTACGCTCCCAGCCAGGCGGCACAACTTCAACAACAACAGCAGCAGGTGTACACTTCGGCACCGCCTCCGCCACAGATGCCAAATCAGCCCTCAGTCCAGGGGCACTACACTCAGGTGCAACCCACATTCCAGCAGCAGGGACAGGCACAGCAGGTTATGATTCATCAGCAGTTACAACAGCAGCAGCAACAAGGGCCGGTGCATCCCCAGCAACAACAGGTAACGTAGTTTTAGTAAGACCAAATTATATTTCAAGAAATTCTACATTTTTATTAACCTGTCTACCCTATATTAGTTCATTATTTGGTCATATTCGTTAAAGATTGCATTACAATGTAAAACACATTATCCAAATATTAACTCACTTAATGGCAGAATTTGAGGATGAATTCCTTTTTTAAACATACAAGCGGGTTTAACCTCAAACATTAATTTGTGTAAAATGTAGGTTAGCAACGCCTTCAAATGAATGCTATAAGTTGTTTGTTAAAATAAGAGTTTGGATATTTGTCGCCATATTTTCTCAGTAAATATATTATGTTGTACAATTCCTAGCTGAGTTTGTAATGTTAATTGGTTATATTGTATTTAGATTTACGAGAGTAACAATAAGTTAGTGTTTGAATTAAAAACATTTTCATATTTAAAACGAAGTTTACAAGTTTATCCTCATATAATCCCTCTAAACTCTCGACTTGAGTATGTTGTTTTGTCCCATTAGTGTTAAGGAATTTTATAATTTTACTAGCGTTAAGATTCTTATGGCTTATATTGTTGTCCTAAAAGTATATATATTTATTAAAGAGTACAAACTACTATCAAGTTACTCGTACTATAAAGTTAAATTTTCGGTTTTGTTTTGTTGATTTTAACCTACATAATAACTTTTATAGAATTATATTATCGATTGATAAATTAATATATGAATTAGTGGGTGTTATAATATGTAAGTGAACCCTAATTAGGAATAAAATATCAAGAATAAAAATGGTAAAATGAAGTAATGTCGACACCAATTATACTAGAAATAATAAATTTGAATTTCTAGATGACAATTTGTAAATTAAAGCCTAACATTGAAACATGCATTGAACACCATTGAACACCCCGGTGCTCCATCTCAATAGCAGCAGGCAGGAGGCCACTACCCCCCCGGCCCCACCGCCTCGCCCCACCAAGACCTCTACTCAGACCCGAGCGGGTCCAGCAAGGCCTCCCCCGGGGTGAAGGAACTCCTCGCCCGCCAGTCGAAGGAGCGTCAACACCAGCGCTCCATCCACCAGCAGCCCTGGCCCCGGCAGAGGACCGATGCCCCGGTGGATCTCGACGCCTCCGACACAATGGACGAGGAGGACGCCTTCCTCCAGCAGTCGACCACACCACCCCGCGTCTCCTATAGTCAGATCCCGGTGTCCCAGATGGCCGGCCGCCCGGCCTATACGTACACGCTGACGGGGGGACAGGGGCAACCGCCACAGCAACAGGTACAACGGCAACACGCAGCGATTTTGATTAATCTGAAAAGTTCAATTAATGACCGGAAAACACACATTGGATGATAGTTTATTATTGAGGTTACAAACTGTGATTAATTAATAACAGAATGAAACATTACATAATTGTGCATAAAATTTAACTCAGCATAGTTCAGGCTGAATTTATTTAACTAAAATTCTATTATATAACTCGAAACGTTTCTTGGAGGATTGTGTTCATAATTGATTCTCTGCTTTAGGAAACTAATATTTAGTCAAATAAAAAAGTAAAACTAATTTTAAATCGTCCGAGTTATTGGCACTGTGTTCCTTATGGAGGTTATAATAATTTCATTCGAGAGAATGGCGCTGCAATTTTCATCTAACTAAAATATTATGTTGACTATATTTATAATTCATTGTAATCAGTACTACAATTCCCGCACGAATACTAATTTTTATTTTACATAGAAAGACAGTAACAAAATTCAACAATGGTATTGTTATTCTGATACGAAGGTGCAGTATGTGCAGCAACAGGGGGGACCACCGCCTCACGTGGAGGAGACAGGGTTTGAGCCACCGGTGATCCTGACCCGGGTGCCGAGAGCGCCCTTGCAGCCTCAACAGATGAGTCAGCCGCCTCTGTCCATGCCCCAGCAGCAGGCTGTAAACTCGCCCAGAGAGGATGTCAGACTGGCTGGTGAGTGTAGACTGCTTCTTACCTTGCGATAGCTATGGTGGATCATCTGTCTTGTGCGGAGTTTGAAGTTGGAAAAATCGTGCCAATATTAATAATTATTTGTTTAATTAATTAGGAAATACGTTATTCTACTTACCTAGTAATCAAGAACTACCAGTCTCTATATATCTACCAATGCTTCATGCTCGAAGACCAGCTGAAATTGAAATATTAATTACAAATTCCGTGCAAACAAGAACGTTTTATTAGACTTATGAGAAGTAGTTTTTCCAGTCATTAATTTACACACTAAAAAGTATGGTAAATAGCATTTATCTGTTTTTAGTTTAGTTTATTCGAGATCAGTCAATTTTATACGAAGCGAGTTATGCAAAATTTGAAAGAATTTTATAGGAGTGGAACCTAGGGTGTGTTATTTTTGGTACTAGTCACCATATTCCATTCGATTGGTCCTGTTGTTTTCTTTGTGGGTTAAATTAATAGGATAGGCAAGCCAAATTCACTCAAAGTTGCCATGATATCTCAAAAGAAGAACTTTTCAAATCGCTAATACAAACGGTTTGATATTTAGTATTTTTATATTATTATTATTTTAACTATCATTTGCATTAGAATGCATAGTATTGTTATTTTATTAATTAATAAATATTATCTAATATAATATTTCTCTCATAGTGTTCTTTAAGGTCAACTATTTTATTGGTTTATTCAGAATAGTTAATTAATAATTTATAATCTAAATTCCACAGTTTTCTTAGTAGTGCTTTCTTGTTTAAACGCTTACTAACTAGCTTCGTTATGTTGCTTCTCATAAAAATAGGTAACTTTTATTTTAATTTTAAATAATTTATTAATCACAGCCACAGTCACTTTTTATGTATATAATGTTTAATTTATACGGAATACTAAACTTACATTATTTTGTTATAATTTATCCAAAATTATTATTGTATTATACGCGAGATATTTTCTTAATATTTTTGTTTTTATCAATATGAAATGTATGATTCATGAAACATAATCATAATAGGTTTTAGAGCATAAATATATCTCTAATATTGAGCCGAATCAGTCATAATTCTTCTATTCCATTCATTTCGTGACTCATCCTAATTTTGGTACCTCCTATCCGCTGCAAACAGTCAAGATTTCTCTCTGTTCCTCTCTGCCTTTTTCAGATTAAGCCGCTGATATATTCCGTGTAGTCACACTACAGGTTACTTTACTTTTTGGGGGGGTTTGTGTTATCGATTTTCAAACTATTTCCAGTCAGCTGACATTTCATTACTGGATTGTCAGTTTGTTTGTTCCGCTGTTATTTTTTGACATGTTAAAGTTTGTTAGCAGTACGCTTTTTGTGTTGATAAACTGCTTTCGTGGATTTTGGAAGAGAACCATTTGGTGTTGTAATAAGGGTTTCAATTCCAAGCTGAGCTCCTTGCACTGGATAACATTTATTGTTAACATATAGGCCTACTTATGTAATCTCATATTTTACCCCGCCTTATTTTTTGTATATATAATATATTTTGTATTTTGTTATATTATGCTGCGTAAATGTGGATTACTTCTTTAGTTGTTTTTTTATCGATACTAGTTAAGCTTCAATTAAAAACCTAAATTTGCTCATATTTATCATCCTAATTAATATTTGCACGGGCGTTTGCAATTTCATTTTTCTAAACTTCTAGTTACGCACTAGTTGTTCTTTAGTTGACATAACGCATTTGAAAATCAAAGTGTATTAACAAGAGTGTATGATCAACATATCTTCTACAAATAGTCAAGAATTTGAATTAATTGAAAATATAATTTATCCATGCATCTTTTATTTTGTGGAATAAAATTATGCTTCGGTGTTATAGATGTTTTATTCAATTATATAGCTTACTCGTAAGCAATAATTGTTCTTAATTTTAACTTTGTTTAGCTATCATTTTATAATATTTGCTTTGAGCCATTTTAAAACTATAACCTGATTTAAAAATATATGTTTTATCAAATATTGTGTTCCATTTTAGGTTATATAATTATTGATTATTCTCATTTCGGTAGCTTTAATTTTGTTCTATTGATGTGTAAGGGGCAGGTGTTTTATTTGACATTAAGAGCAATACAATTATAGTGAGTCATTTATCATTTACAGTGTTGTTACTTTTAGTAATCATTTTCTGAATTCCATGCCCACAATTTCATTTTTTATAAATTTGATTTTTAAACCATGCATATTGTGTGCTACATATTGCAAACTAATTATAGGTCACATAGACAATATAGTTTCTACTGAAGTGCATACAATAGCAGTATTGTATTAATTATAATTCAAGGATATCTATCGGTTGAATATGCTGTTATAGGATGCTATTTACTGACATGATAATATAGCTGGTTTCCCCCCCTTGTGTTGTGAACATATTGTTTTTGTGTTTGTTTTTATGCTCATCCTTTTAAACTACTGTTCGACATATTGATTTAAAATGTACATTTTTTATGATTTATTAATAGATTACTACATTATTACAACATGTGGTGACTTTTTAACTGGTGCTTTGGAAATTAAAATTATGTGTTTTTTATTGATTAAGGGGTTAACCTTTTTTTATTTTATTGGGTTTTAAATTGTTTAGTATTTTAATCTTAATCGTATTTAAGAAGAAAAATATTTTAGAGATTGACATATTTCGAATATTTAGGAAATTCGATGGAGTTCATTATAAATGGTGTTTATTATTAAACAAGAGAAAAAAATGACCCATTGTTTAAAAATATTGTTATATTACATAATTATATGAATTTTTCAGATTAATTCTAAAAAGTATAATGTTGTCTTTTTAAACTACGAAATTCTTATTATACTCTATTGTAGATATGCTTGTGCATTTTGTTTATTGTAATGGAAAATGAAAGTTATTTATTGATACTAAAATTTAAAATTATTTAAAACACATTTTCGCCGGCGTTATCGTTGTGGGTTTTTGTCAATCATATTTGATTATTACAAATTGTAGCCTAACTATGTAGAAAGAGTCGAACTGTTTAGATGAGTAATAAATACGTCGACATTTATTAAATTTGGTGCTTATTTATTCGCATGAAAGAGGGATTTTAAATTTGAGGATTCGTAAATGAGTAATATTGAGTAATCATATTAACGAAAAAAACATGTATTCCGAAATTGTATTTTTAAACGACTCCTGCGATTTTTTATTCTTAAGTTTATGATGGGTTAAAATTCTATGTGATTTTTTTTGTATTAGTTGATTAATTTATATTTGTTATAGCCTATAATACAGGCAGGATTTTCCCCCGTTTTTTTAGTTCAAATGGATCGATTTTCAGAATCGTTTAAAACTGCACTAAAAATTCAATGCCAAGGGGGTGAGGGTTATCAATAATTGTTGCCTCCCAGCCCTCTAGAGTATTTTTTTATTTAT
>JAUZND010000163.1:0-14352 GCA_034780555.1 Coelogynopora nodosa | reverse complement strand
ATCTTGGATTTCTTCGCTTTGTGGGCCCCAGGGGAAAAATTGAGCTTGGCACTACGTCTGGAATCGTTTAGTACCTTATTAACATCAACTATGCCGATTTTGGTGCTTTTACCACAAAAGCCACAATTTTGTCACATATCTGCCCCTCTATTAGTTAATGTGCAATAATTGCCGATATTAAAATCGCTGCATAAAATGGAAAACTCTGAAAGAAATAAAAGATTTTCCATGTTTTGGGCTTTTGGAAAATGTTTATTATTTTTGGAAAATACCTTTTTTGACATTTGCGATATCAAATATACCCCTTAATGTCAAGAATAGGCCTATAAACATATTATATGGTTATTCATTTTCTCATTTTTGATAACAGTTCTGCTTCGTTTTATTATCGTGTATCATATTATTATGTATTTTTATACATATTATTATTTTATATATAATGTAATATATTAATGTGTAACATATTATGTATCAGATACTATCAGTTTATGTGACGTTTGCGGAACCTTATGTAAGGCTTATACCGGCGTATAGCATTTGTAAGAGTTAAATTACATAAGGAATTTAAAAAAGAAATATTTTTAAAATTTCATACACAGTTATCTTAACCGGCAAAAATATGAACGTGTGGTAGAAATAATTTAAATATGCCTATGCATTTTTTTTAAATTACAGGAAATATATATTTGTTTCTAGCAAATGATTTTCATGAAAATACTTATGAATATAATTGAATTTAAGCATAACTATATAGGCAATGCAATATCTGGAGCAGGCTCTAAATAATTTTGATTAGTACAGCTAATGTCAGACATTAAAGATTACATGAATTGACAACTTTTAAGATGAATGATGCAGTCAATGGTGAAATTTTGAAAATATGATTAATAACTATCGAAGCTTAGAAAGCAATGTCTAAAATAAAAGTTATATAATAAATGTCAAAAACTTGAATAGCTCAGGAACAAACTAGTAGTTTAATGAGTCTTCCATAATATTTCAATAATACTTTAATACTGCAGTATTCGAAAGAAATTATAGGGAAATATTTTATGACTAGAACCCCTATACTCAATAATGGAGGTCAGCAGTATAATGTATTCTGTTATGTTCTAAATAATACCCTAAAAATTACAATTGAAAAAATATAAAACATAGCTTTATCGAACAAATCATAAAATAAATTGACATAAATTATATAGTGAATCTAATTGACTCCGTAAATAATTTTTAAATATTTACAACTGTATTTAAATATAACTCAAGTGGACTCGAGATCTTATAAAATAATCTTGAATATTTATACCTTGGCTTGTGAACATGTCTACAGTTGGTGAAGTTTAAAGTAGTCAGTTCGACATTACATTGAGTTAATAATAATAATCTCATGTTTTTATAGAGGATAACTCAAAATAAATATCCCACAGAGGAAATTAAGCTTTACTTGACTTGCTTGGTTTGTTACTGATTTATTCGTGAATATTGTTGGTTGTAGAGTTGGTTGTAGGAGTAGCAAACTTTTAAAAACTTTATTTATTGAGTGTCAATTGTTAATTTGGTTTCATTTGGTTGTATGAGATATAAGCATTATTTATGGATGCCCATCTCAACTCAATCTCATGAAAACTTTCAGAAATAGTATGATATATATTCTATCTGGTAAGGGAAATGCATATATCGCCTATTAATTCAATTTATGTGCCGGCGTAATAGATAACTCATACCAGCTTTTACACATATCAAGCATAACAATATTTGTTTTACATAAGAATTCATGGTGTAATAAAAGCGAGAAACTAACAGTATTGCAATTCAAATTCGTCTTTGGTAAAGGGCATTTAATTAGAAGTAAACAGCATAGCTTTGAATGTGCTAAGTGTAACATAATAATATAACCAAAGGTAAATGTTTTCAATGTGTTTTATTTCAACTGTGAAAGATTATTAAAAATATACTGCAACCAACAGTTTTGTATAGAACATAACTATTATTATTATATATAATAACTATTATTGTAGTTAAAAAAATAATGTACAATTGTTAGCGATATAAATTCTTAATAATAGTTGTATATGAATTCTTCTTAGTACGTTTTCTATGATATATTTCATTTTCCAATATAGATTTTAATGTTCAACTGAAATATTTTGTTTTTAGTATAAAATTTAGCTAAAAATAATATCGTTTTAGTAATTATGTCATCTAAATTTATGTACTAAATCAACAAACGTTTTGTTCGCATATTATTGAACTAAATCATTAAATTATAACAGTTTCAACTACTGCATATATGTATATATATATATGTAAATAAATTAAAAATGTACATTTAAAAGAAATAGCACACAAAAATAATCAACTTTGATTAGAAACCTTTTTTAGCCATTATTTGTCTTTTCACTTTTGTTGATGTCTAATATTCACTTCAGGTGCCCGTCTCAATGAAAGCGTTCTCAAATCATGCGGTTACAACGACATTGCCATTACCGGCGATGGAAATACCACTTATGCTGTTGGCAATGACAAAACGCTGAAGGAGGTTAATGAGTCTCAGGTATTATAATGTTTAACTAATGACAATAATTATTAATAATTACTTGTCAACTCTATTTATTTTAACTATGTGTTCTACTCATCTCATTTTCATTAGCCTTTGCATGCAATGTGTACAAGATTATAATATTATCTTCTAGATTCTTTACACCGCTATTATTAAAGGATACGACCTATTGTGGAGAATCCATTAATGGTATTTAGTATATTTTAAGAACTTATATTTGCTATTATAACATGATAAGTTATTGTATATCAATTAGATGGCTGTTATGGAATATAATTTGAATTAGCTTCATAAATAAATAATAAAATAATAGTTCAAATTGTATCGACGCGTTTAAAAACAACCAAATTTCCAACTTATATCGATATAAGTTTCAAAACAAAAACACGTAGAGTTTCCAGACAGTCAGTCCAGACAATGTAGAGTCTAGACAACGTAGAGTCCAGACAACGTAGAGTCTAGACAACGTAGAGTCCAGACAACGTAGAGTCTAGACAACGTAGAGTCTAGACAACGTAGAGTCTAGACAACGTAGAGTCTAGACAACGTAGAGTCCAGACAGTCAGTGTAGATAATGTAGAGTCTAGACAACGTAGAGTCTAGACAACGTAGAGTGTAGACAACGTAGAGTCTAGACAACGTAGAGTCTAGACAACGTAAAGTCCAGACAACGTAGAGTCCAGACAGTCAGTCTAGACAGCGTAGAGTCCAGACAACGTAGAGTCCAGACAACGTAGAGTCCAGACAACGTAGAGTCCAGACAGTCAGTCTAGACAGCGTAGAGTCCAGACAGTCAGTATAGACAACGTAGAGTTCCAGTCATTATCATTTATTTGGAACTTTATGACTTTTTTCACTTTTAAAATATTTTAGAGATATATTCGCATTATTTGAAATATATTCGTCTATATATTTAAAATGCTAAATAAAATTATACTTAAAATTTATAATATAACATTTATTCTCAGCTTTTCTTAATGTTACTTTATATAGGACCGTTATTTTTAATCAAATTTATTCAGCTGCCATGAAGTCTAATTGACAATTGATATATCGCACATACACTTATCAATAAATATTGTAGTTAATTTATATTTAAATTTGAAACATTATAAAATATTTCAAATGCAGATATTGTAAAATATAAGCAATATAAAACAGAGTTCCACATAGATATGTAATTGGAGTCTAAATTAATGGAAATGGTTTTCAATATTAATATATTTTTATAGATACATTAATTTTTTATAAAGAAAATTTTACGAATGAATTTTAATTTAGTTTTTAATTTATAATTATTAGAATTTAATCTTTTAAAAATGTCAATTTTATCATTTACATTTTTTAATTTCATCATTTAAAATTTTTAATTTTATCATTAAAAAATTTCAATTTTATTAATAAAAATTATAGTTTTCATTTTAAAACGACAAATTAAAAATTGCTGATAACATTTTTGCATAAAATTTTTTTTAATGAAAAATTTAATAACTAGTAATATTCTCACATCTTTCAAACACCATTATTTTGAAAAACCATAACTTTCAAACATGTATAGAACGTTTACTGGTAATAACAATTTAAACCTACCTAGCCCACCTACCCATCCGCCTCCCACCCGCCCACCGACATATCCACCCATCCACACTCACATTGTATTCTCCCGCCTGCCGGTGCTCAGATTGTCCGCGAGGTCGTTAATGACCTGGTCTTGACCACGGTGGCCCTCTCTTACTCAGGCCGTATGCTGCTCTGTGGCACCAACCAGGGGACCGTGCGGGCCTACAAGTACCCACTCACCTCAGCCGGGGACTTCCAGGAGAACCTCGGACACTGCTCTAATATAACCAAGGTTAGTGATCAGTCTATTGCCTCCATGTTGGTAGTTCGTACGTGATTTGTTGCTGCACAGTCCTCCCCCTCATAATAACTATATACAATAAGCTGAAAGTATAAATAAATAGACAACTCTCTGAAGTGTAAAGCGATGTAGAAAGTTATGGTAAAGTTGTTTATCTGTTTATAATTCTGTTTTATTGATTATTTGTTACTATGTCAAACAACCATTTTTATAACTATTCAAAAGATTCAATATAAATTCAATTACGTAATGTCAAAGCATAGAAAACAAATTCTCTAAAATATTCTATTGAGAATAGTAAGCTATATTCTGAATAATTTCATAACCTTTTAAGGCATAATATTTTACGTCATAATATGCAGTGTATTTCGATAAAAAAGATTCTGTTGATTGCCCTTTAAATAGCCGAGAAGAAGCCAGCTATAAAAGATTCCTGCTTTTTTTATACTGTTTATGAGAAAATTATCGCAAACAATTATTAACCCCCCTGTGTCATTTCAGTATTAGCTTCTGGTATGAACGTAATACTAGAAATGAAAAAAGGTATTAAAACACTTTAATCTACAAGGAAAACTGTAAAGTTTCTCTATAATATCCAGTTATAATTTGTATTATATGCATATTTCTAAATTCTGCGTAATTTATTATCTGATAATGGCAAAGAATTCGTGTTGAATAAATATACTGTTTTTTCAAAAATATTTTTTCATGTTCGATATACATAATATATTATAAATATTTTATCACTGATCTTTATTTGGCTACATGTTCGAAATTGTGAGATTATATTATGGAATATTGGAGAGAAAAAAAGCCTTCTTTTATATATATACCAAATTAATTATTCATTTCTCTACGTTTTGGTCAATCATGTTTTTTACAATTATATATATATATATATAAATAGAGCTGACAATTTTATAATTATACTTAGCAATATTAATTAATAAAAACCACTTGCTTAATGATAATCCTCGTACATGTTGTTTACACAAGAAGGCTTATTTAAAAAATTAATTGCATTTCTAGTAAATACTAACCTACGGCATCCCCGATCTTAAGCTTTCAGCCAAACTAAAAACGAAAATAATTTATAAAATAAATTAGTTATGCAAAATAAAAATCCTTTTATTTTCTTGAACGAAATATATATCAAGAAACACATGGAATAATTTTTTATAAATTGTCGGATTTGGAAGTAAATATGCATGAATTTATGTAAGCATATCTGAAACGTAAAGGTCGCGAATTATATAACATTAATTCTAAAAGGTATAAAATACGCCGAAACAGTGCAACACTCTACAATTTTTTTTTTAAGTTGCAAAATTCCAAGTTCTAAATTCCACAGAGGTCATAATATATGTTTATGGGATTAAAAACGGATAAATCATCAGACATAAACCAATGTAACAGTAATTTATATAATTTTATCTGATTTATTTTCATATGCATAATTATGTGTGTTATTTATTAATCGTATATTTTGTCAGTATTGTCTCTCACATTATTTTCCACTTTTTATATTCATATGATTGTTCTCACATCTTTATAGTTTTGATGCTGTGAATGAGGTTATTTTTTGGTTTTAAACCCCTGTGTAAGATATTGCTTCGATTAGTTAATTTTTATTGCGGTGATAACTCTGAATATCTATTTAAATACAACGCAAATTTTAAAAAGTTAATGGCACTTTTATGATTTATAATATTACAATTACAAATAAAAATATTTTCTATCTTTATTTATCTTCTATTATCTATATAACTATAAGATTAATTTCATTAGTTTTAAATTTAATGTAATTAAATTTTAATTAAAGTAAACATGGTTTTATTTAGATACTTTTTTTTTAAATGTTAGTCGCTACTAATTAGTAAGTGATGTTGAATAGAAAAATATTGCTTAAAATTCATATCACTAACTAACACCGCCATGAGGTTAACACTGGTTATATTAATCTAGGCCGGTGTTAACATTTACCACTAACACTAACTTACCCACCGCGCGCTGTTAACTACAAAAAAACCTGACCTAACACACATTTTTCTATCGATCCCCCAAATTTTCGCCTGATGGCTGACGACGACGTCAGATGAAAATCACGCACAACGACGAGTACATGGTGACCGTATCGACGGACTGCTCGGTGATCATCTGGAGCATTCAGGACCGCGAGGGTCGCGGCTTGATCAAGGACAAGGAGATCAACTGGTCCGATGAGATCCTCATCACCAAGTTTGATCTGGAGCAGAAGGTAAGTGCACTTACTGTCATGTCTTATAGGCTGAGCATGTCCCCTGTTTTCATGTTTAATCATTTAATGCATGCTTGTGAGTTTTTTTTTATCTGAGTGTGATCATACCATAATTTTTAAAAAGAAATTAATTAAAATATTGTTGAACAATTTTTTTTTATATTAAAAACCTTGTAATTTAAATTTTAAATTTAAATAAAATGATTTAAAAATAAAATTAATTGACAAATTCTTACTTAAATTTTTATTGTGTTGTTAGAACATGCCACTGGATGTATTTTGACATAATTGTTTTAACAGTATTGTGTAGCAGACGATATGGAAATTGACATTTTTATTTGTATTTTTTATTTGAGAGTGTGTGTTCAAAGTGGATCAAAACATATATACTAAATATGTGTACTTTGTGTTTATATATTATCCTATTTGTGTTGCATCAATCTATACAAAACAGCATTACAGTTTTTAGCTGTATACATATTTTATGTATATACACTATACATTGTATATGACAATGGAAGTTGTTGGAATTCTATCGGTTGAAAAGAAGAGTGAGTATATTATATATATTATTTATCAAGAGTAATATGTAATAGTAATTACTATAATCATTTTCATTGCATAGCGATTATTGCACTTATTGCGACAATTAAAGATGTTGTTATTAGAGTTTATAATTACACGGTGTCAATTATACTTTGATAACGAATCCTATCGATGTCCCGAAGCCAGTTTTTTTCATGTTTTCTAAATTAAATATTTTTTCTGTCGTTATCATTTTATATAACATTAGTATTTGTTATTTCTGAATCTGAAATGACTTTGCAATTTTTTTGATAGTTACAACATTATAAAATAGTGCTTATAAAAACAAAAAATTTAAATATTGTTTTGTTTGATTTTATAAGAGCTATCTATGTAATACATTAAAATATTATAAATATTAAATAAATTTCTGAACTTATAGTATGATTATTGTAGTCCTAGGCAACCCACCAATGCATAATTGACTATATATTAAAATATTGTTTAATATATACTAAATATAATCGCGTTGAAACCATGCAATTTAAATCACTATTTTCTTTATTAAAACTTACATAATTGTTAACCCTTTTGACATTCGAATTGAACGATTGATTACCTTTCAATGTTTAAAATATATTTAATCAAATAGTTTCGTCATGTTAGATGCAGATATTGAACTATAAACATTTAAAGTAAAGTATTGTAGTCGATATATATGTTTTTACATTTTAGTTTAATTTTTCGATTGTTAATAACTAGATTTTGCCGTTTATAATTCGTATATCACATTTTTCATAGAATATAAAATTTTAGTTCATGGTATTAAATATATCCATTCAACTCAACACGTTTATAATAATTTATCAAATAATTATGCAAAAGTATATAGAGTCGTGTGTAATTTATAATAAAATAATAAAATAAAATATAGTGAAACAACTATTTGTGGACATTTATAATTACTAAATGTTATTATAATCGCTAAGCTATTAATTAACAAATACTATTTTTACTCCAGAAAACATTTTCAAATTTGGGAATATTACTATATACCACAGGTGACCACGCACTGTTTAATGTATTCACAATCTGATGCGCACAGGTGTCTTGTTAAATATTAATATAATCATATTATTAAACTTTTTTACAATATTACTTGAAAAGTTTCTAATGTGTAACCCCATAAAATTTTAAAATCCAATAGATTAACCCTATTAAATACTAAAATCCTAAAGTTTAACCTTATACAATTATTAAATCATAATGTTTAATATTCATAAATTCCTAAAATCCAAAAGTTTAATTCGAAAAAATCCTTCAATTTAACAATGTAAAATCTTAAATTCCTAAATTTCAAACGCCATAAAATTCTAAAATTTAAAAGTTGAAGCACATTAATTTAAATCCTAAAATTCGACATATATCTATAAAAGTCTTATCGTTGAACTACATCAAATCCTAAAATCCCACATTTAAAACCCTTGTAATTCTGATAGGTTTGAAGGTGATCGCCTCCATTTTATTCCAAAGGGCAACTACTGTTTAATTAAATTTATTTAAATTAATCTAAGCAGAAAAACAATGAACACAATCAAACAGTATAAATAATGATTTATTATTAATATTTCGACAATTTATTTTAATAATAACTGTACGATAAGCCTATTCATTATTTATTACTATATAAATACCTGTTTAACTATTCATATAATTCTGACTTGATTAGATAGATTAAACTTGATTAAACAGCTGACCTTTGGCAAAGGATTTATGTGTATCAGTAACATCTATTGAAGCGATCAACTACCGACCAACCACAATAATATGTGTTAAACTTTAGAATTATAGAATTTTATTAGGTTAAATTGGAGTATTTTAGGATTTTATAGGGTTAAACTGTAGATTTATTTTATTTTATGTGGTTAAACCTTAAGATTTAAAGAAATTGTGGTGTTAAACTTCAGTGTTTTAGAATTTAATACAGTTAAACTTTAGAATTTTGGAAATCTCCAATATTTTTGCTGAAATAATCAATGGAACCCTGATGACAGTATACTATACTTCCCATAAGCTAGAGATTAACACTGCCTTCCTTGTTGCTTTTCCGCTCCATGCAGAACACAATGATGACGGAGCTGAAGACGCGTGTAGAGGAGCTCAAGGTGGAAAACGAGTACCAACTCCGCCTGAAGGACATGAATTACAAGGAGAAGATCGCCGACATCACCAAGCAGTTTGTGACGGAAATGGAGGCGCTGCGTGTGCGCAATGAGAAACTCCATGCGGAGCGCGACGCAGAGAAGCAGAACCACGAGGAACAGTTGGTAGAGGTAACGGAGCGGCACAGTCAGGAGTTGACCGAGGTGCAGGAGGAGGCCCGGCAGATGCTCAAGTCAGAGTTGGTCAAGTACCACGAGCTGTTAGAGATGCATCAGAAGACTACGGATGACTACGAGCACAAGTTGGCGCGGTTGGGCGAGTCAAGGGAGGCCGCCATGGAGGAGTTGACCGACTACTATGAGAAGAAGGTGAGTTGTGGGTGACCTACTGGGTTGGTGAGAAACGTGGCGGTCCTTTGTAGGATGTTGAGAAACGTGGCGGTCCTTAATAGGATGGTGAGAAACGTGGCGGTCCTTAGTAGGATGTTGAGAAACGTGGCGGTCCTTAATAGGATGTTGAGAAACATGGCGGTCCTTAATAGGATCGTAAGTAACGTGGCGGTTTTTAGTAAGATGTTGAAAAACGTGGCGGTCCTTAGTAGGAAGTTGAGAAACGTGGCGGTCTTTATTAGGATGGTGAGAAACGTGGCGGTCCTTAGTAGGATGTTGAGAAACGTGGCGGTCCTTAATAGGATCGTAAGTAACGTGGCGGTCCTGAATAGGATGGTGAGAAACGCGGCGGTCTTTATTAGGTTCGTGAGAAACATGGCGGTTCTTATTGGATGGTAAGAAACGCAGCGGTTCTTAGTTGGATGGTAAGAAACGCAGCGGTCCTTAGTAGGATGTTGAGAAACGTGGCTGTCCTGAAAAGGATAATGAGAAACTTATGTAGAGGGAAGGATTCTTTTTCAGATGATGTTGACACTCCAATCTGTGACAGGACCTATTTATATTTGCTGGAAATCATTAAAAATTAGATTTTTTAAAAAAATTTTATATTATTAAATTGTTAGATTTTATCAATTTTTTATTTTTTATTTTTAAATATTATTATATTATTATATTATATAAGTTACTTTTGTCGATTTTTATATAAAAACATGCACGTCGTTTATCACACTAAGAATATATACGTACAGTAATATATTATATTTTTTTATTTTTCATAATTCAGAATTACATGTCTTGCGATTAATTTAATTAAAAAAATATACGAAATTTGATATTATCAGCTTCTTTGATTTATTCAAATTTTTCAATTTTTAGAATTAATAACATGGAGAAACATCAAATCGGTAGCAATGTATACATACACCATATATACATAGGTGTATGTAAATATTTAACAGGTTATAATAACAATTATTACCTCATAATGGAAAAGGAACAACCTTTCCACACTCTCAGATATTCTCAGCTACTCATGAGCTACTCTATCCTATTAAACTAAGATGTTTAGTATGTTATCTTAATTAGTTCGATAACTAGTCCACATGATTAAAGTTGTCACAATTTTAGAAATATCTAAACCTTGATTTTTAAGTTAAACGCTTAATTTATTCAGAATCACGAAATTATTAGTTTTTTATCCGGTATATAACAATAATTGTTGATGTCTTAAATCTAAAATGAAAATTTGTTTAATTTCAAAATAATGCTATTTTTTATTTCTTTTAAAAGTTCTTAACAATTGTGTAAGATCACATTGATCATAATATATATATAAAGATAAAACTTATTTGTTGCATAGTAATATAAATCAAGCTATTATTATGACATTTAAATGGTTTGGTTCAGCTGTACTGTGTTTTAGCTAAACACTGTTAATATAATAAATTGAAAGGAATAGTATAAATAAAAATATATATTTTATGGCAAGCTAAATGTCGCCATTAACTATGATATATAATAAGTAGCCTTAGAAACTTCCATGTTCCTCTCGCTCATTAGAAGAGAGAACCATTATCTGATTACAATTTGTCTGTTGTTGCTTCCTTGTTCATTTATTAATACTTTTGTATATCATGTAATATTATATATAATTATGAATACCTCGACTATATAACCAGCTATAAATCTCGATAGTGTCGAAAGTATCCCTATCACGTACAACAGAATATTATCTCTTCAAAACATTAAGTATTATTGTTATGTAATAAGTAGGCTAAGTACGTTATAATTATAGTTTATTGTTATTATTATTCATTAGATGTCAAAAAACCTTATTATTTGTTGATGATTGAAGCATATGCTCCGTATATTTTTTATTAATACAAAATTAATATAATATACATTGTACATATATCATATCTGAATATCACTATCAATAACCTATAGACTATACTACTGATCATTTTGTATTTACTATATTAATCAGATTGTTATTTCAAAATTATATTTAGTGAGAAAACTGATATTTTTTTTATTTCAAATTAAAAAATATGTATATTTAGTTGAATTTTGAAATACTTTTTTATATTAAATTGCTTATTAATATGTTGAATACAAAATATAATAAAATATAAAATATAATAACATAGGAATTAGAAACAACAGCATATTGGAACTAAGCGTCCCCCATCTATCGTCACTAATCATCTTTCGTCTCACCCCGCCTTGCAATCCAAAAGGTTTATCGGATGATCCTGTCTGCGTTATCAATTTTCTTTCAATGATTTCTTGCAATGTTACAGTAAGAATTTGAAACTGTGAAAGGAAGTCTGTGTAATGTGTTATTTCTGATGCTTTCAAGAATCTATTTAAATGTTTTTATTAATGTTTATGCGTGTCTGGTATTAGTGTTTCCAATATAGGTTATTCTACCTTACGTGTGTGTATCTCTACATTATAAATGTCATATAATAATGTCCGTTATGGCATGGTAATTGAAATCAATTTATTTGTTTTTAATAAACTACCGCAATATTTCCCACATATTCCATATAAATTGTGCAATTTGATTTTGGTTGCAATTGATTAGATACTTTTAAATTTTATCATTTGATATTAATTTATGGAAAATCGTTTAGCTGTTTCATTATTCCGAATTCCATAATTAAAATATAAGATATACTGGTCCGGTTTTTATTTATTCAGTGAGTTTAATAGCTAGTTTTTCAACTAGTTTAATGAATAAAAATAATTTTTTTTCAGCAAAACTACTAAATAATGTTTTTCTGAGTTTTAATTATCAATTACTATAGTTCTACTAAAAGAAAAATAGTTTAATCATTTAAAAATACAGAAAATTAGGGATAATATAGTTTTAGCATAAAAACAGTTGAACATCTATTATTATGAAACTAAAGCCTTCGCTTTTTAATTTTATTTATCGAATCGCTACCAGTTGTATTCAATAATTGGAAAATTTTAACTTCTGAGCAATAAAACTTGACGTTACAATAATTTTATACAATAATTCTCTACTATTTCATCGTATTTAATATTAAAACATTTTGCTATTAGAGTTAAATATTATTATTAGGGTATTTCACTATTTCACAATTGTGTCGTATACACCTATTTATATATTATTTTTATTGCATTTGCATTGAAATGTATCCACCATTATTTATTTCAGTAATTACAAATAAATTAAATGTTTTATATAATTCTATTTCTGCATTATAATATTTTACAATTAAATAAAAAAATTCACGAATATTAAACTATTAATATGATATGTTATGTTATTGTATTATGTGATATGTTATGATATGTTATAATATAATATATATAAAGACGATGTAGGCACTACATGGATGTTTTTTATTTTTAAAATCAGGAGTGAATCTTTAGCTTGACAATATTTAACGTAATTAATTAATATTCGTATATCACTAAAAAACTGTATAATTGAGATAAAATCCTATAATAAAGCAATTTCTAAAATGTTTTTAAATATAATATAATTTCTTACAATGTTTAATAGTAAATTATATTGTTTCTGTTTTGTATTTTCACGTTTAAAGAATATTTTAAAAATATGCATTGATATATATCAGAGCAATTTGTATACTAAATTTTATTTTGCTTGCCAATTAACATAATATAATAAAATACATATCAAAAGGTAAATCTCTTTGAAAAATGACTTATGATAAATATCAGACAGAATAAGACAGCAATATGCATACGATGTCAATAACTAATCATTACTCATTAATCGCATTAGGGACTCATGCATTTTTGAACATAACAAATAAAATTACCATAATATAATAATTTATTAATCTTAGCTATTTAAAACATTTGACTTAAACATAATATTATATCTGTACTAGCCTGAAACTGATAGCTAACACATTTTTCTGAATAATTACACAGATAAATCAAATATGAACGAAAACAGGTGAAACGTGTAAAAAACGTGTTTCTGTTGCAAAAAAAGTTGATTGCTTTGCATACATATTTATTTACAAATGTATTGAATGTTGAATGTTAGTATTGAAGGTATTGAAGGTATTGAATGTTATGGAATTATTTATTAAGAACAGTAAGCTTCCTATCTACTTATTAGTTTTAGGAATTCTAAGGAAATCTATTAAACGCTTTCTTGTCACGCACACTAAATTCAGATTGAAATGGCATGGATTATTTTTTTAAATTGTATATTAGTTTATATAACATTTAAATTTGTATGTATTCAGCTTGTCGCATTGTGAAAACTGTCACTTCGAACTCCCCTGTTGCTCGGAGTCGACAATTAAAAAAAACTCGGTCTTCATCGGTCCAATTTACCACTGACTGGAATATATATAATATATAGATCGTCATATTTATCAACCACAGATGGATGAGAAGAACCGGATCGTAAACCACCTGACCAACGAGATGCGCGACCAGACGATGGAGTTCGACGTGCAGCGTCGTCTGGTGGAGGAGGACGCCGACCGGGAGATCCTAGAAATGAAGATCAAGTACGAGCGCCGTCTGCGTGATGAGAAGGAGAGCAACGCGCGACTTAAGGTGGGTGGGTGTGTGGGAG
>JAUZND010000162.1:0-14353 GCA_034780555.1 Coelogynopora nodosa | reverse complement strand
CTGCCGCATTTGATGTGTCCTTGTCTACATTTGATCCGACAAAATTCACGTTTTCAAATTTAAATTCTCGGCTGTCCTCATTTGATCGGACATTGCCGTATTTGATCCGTCCGGTGTCTACATTTGATTGGGAAAACCTATACACTGTAAATATGTTCTCGGAATCTATTTACCTATAGCTTATGGACTATTCTTAAATTTGTTTAACAAAAAATCAACATAATAATAAGTTTTCAGATGTTTATTAAATTAAACAATAACAGAATATTTAAGTAAAGTTTGCGGTAAAATTTGATTAAGTAATAATTCTGTTAGAAGAGAACTCATCTCTGAAGTTATATTGATATAACTATAATATGATATATAACAGTTCTATAATTTGTTTTGATGCAAAATTAGAAATTTATTTATTGAATGAGATTTGTTTTTGTTTTAATCAGTTAATAGTCAATATTTGAAATTTATTATAAACTTGATTCTGTTTAGCATAAACTGTAATCAAGGTTATATTACATCTTATTAGATCAAATGTTTTTAATAATATTTTTATTAAAGATCGGAAATTTTTTTGTTTTTAATTTATAATTAAAATGAAAAATGCAGTTTATAATAAACAGGCAAACTGAAAATTCTCTTCCGTTATTATTTTAAAAATGGAAATTACCATGGACATTCTATTACAGAAATTATTCTTCAACTGTTTTCAAGAATTAATTGTAAACGTTTTTAAAATTTAGGATGACATCACATCGATAATAATTCGCATTTTATTTTTATTATATCATTAATTTTTATAATATTTATAATATTTATATTATTTTGTGTTATATTATTATATTATATTATATTATTATTAGATATTATTGTCATATATTTATTGTTGTAATTATACAGGGGCGGATTCAGCTTCAAGCGAACGGGGGTATGTCATGATTAGGTGCAAAATAATGACTATGATACTTTAAAAAAGCCGTTTTATTCAGTGTTTGTTCAATAATGTTGGCGTAAGGGATAGTTAAGCGCAGATGGCTCGCGACCCCCGTGACCCCCTGCTGGATCCGCCTCTGTTATATAACATTATATATATATATATCTTTAGTATTATCATTATAATTCTATATTATAATATCCAAATATTTTATATTTTATATTTTATTATTCATAAAACGGACTATTTACAGTTGGCTTTAAATACATTTTTAATTAAATGAATATAAAAAATTAACAATAAAAAATATAGATAAAAACATAAAATGTCAATAATCAAATTATATTTATACTGAATTTCAGCTTTATAACAGTTCTAGAATGTGATCGAATATTAAAGAAGCAGCAGCAGTATACGTTACCTTACAATTACAATTTTTTTTATGTTTAAATCATTTAAATGACATCTTTAGTAATTGATTTTAACATTTTTTAAAAGTGAAATTAAAAACGATATGGAGGCAAATGATGATTTAATTTCCAATTTTGAAAAGAGCTTCCATTTAAATTTTAAATTCTTGAAACGAGATAAAGCATACTTCTTGGAATAGCATGTCAATGATCACCGTACAATATTGAGAGAGATAATTTCGAGTAGACCTAACGGCCTACTCAAAATAGATTGCTTTTATAATGTTGCACGCAAAAAGAAAAATAATTTTTTTTTAGTTTAACATTACATTGTTTTATATAAAACGTTCTTTAAATTTAAAACTAAACAATGTAAAAAATTAAAATATGCACGATTTAATTTAAAACTATAAATAATGAAAACATACATCAATGTATATCAAGAAACACTAATAATATATTTTGTTTTAATGCTTGAATAATGAAAATTAATTTCCATTTTTGATATTATATTTAATGAATGAATTAAATATACGTTCTTGAAAGACATTTAACCCGTTTAACTGATTTCTATGTTTTTGTGTTTTCATTTTTAAAATATTTTATATTTGTGATGTAGTTTTAAGAATATGTAATTACTTATATAAGATACGTACGTAGATAATACCTAAACATGATCAGAGATGATATTGTATATAAGGGATTATCATTGTTTAAAAGTTATGATTGTTTTATACCACATTGTAATAATTTTATAAAATATATACAATATTGAACTATGTAGTTATTGTCATTTTAGTTCATAAATAATAAATTATTAAAAAAATTATCACGATATTAAGAAACATATTAATAATTTATCATATTCGGAAATGTTTTCCAGTTTTATCCCAATGAAAAATATATAAATAATTGCATTTCTAACAATTCATGTTTGGTTAAATAACAAATAACAATCTGCTATGTGTAACAGTGAATATCACGGACATAAATTTGTTTGTTTTAATTTTAATGTTGTATGGCTAGTGTTCAGATTGCACAGTAAATTATGTCAAAAAGACATTTATAACAAAAAAGTTTGAATAATTTTAACAAGTAAATTTTCCGAATCGTTTGTCTATCCTTCAGAAGTTCATAACATGGGGCCTGTAAATGCTGATTAATACTTATTTATTGCCTTTTCAAAACATGATTACACCCCTTAAGGACATTTCACTCAAACAATCAAGTTGAAATTTGGGGTTACTGGATAACATTTTCTTGGGGACATTTTACATTAATTTTTAAAATAAATTACAAATTTTCTGTCACAAGACCGAAAAATTTCACATTTTTGAAAAATCTACATTTTCCATTCTTTTTGGAAAATTGACAAGAAACATATTTTTTATTTTGACGAAAAAAGCAAGTTATTATTTTTATATGGACTGGGACTAGTTTTAATTACAGCCAATGAAAATTTTTAAATATGATTTTCGTGATAGAAAATATACCACCGAAAAAACAATTATTTAAGCAAAATTTGTATTGTTATTAAAGTAGTAATTGAGAAGAAAAAATTAAAGCATTTCATGTTTTTCAGACCTGTATTAATCGTGAATATTAAAGACATTTTAAATTGTTATCCTGACCTCCAACAGTTTCAGATTCATATGAAATGTAGTTCATGATCAAGCTATAATGAATATAACTAGTTTTAGAGCGATTGATTTATTAGAATTACATGATGTAAAAAACTTTGATATTATTACAAGTTCTGGACAAGATTAGATCACGTGACACATTTAATAATAAGTTCTTAGTAGTAAATCACTTTGAAGCTTATATATATCAATTTTTAAATTTATGCTATATGGGGATCAATTATATATTTAAACTTTATATATCGTATATTTAAAATTTTAATTATTTTATATACATTTTTAATATTATTTTCTAACCTACATTCATTTGATAGCGATGTGATCATACAACAAAAGCAGTTGTGTGAAGATCACTTTGATATAAATCCGAAATATAATATCTATATTTTTACGTGGTCTGGATCATATGTTCCACAAAAATCGCTTTGAAACTTTTAGAAATATATTAACTCGTATTTATCTATATATAGTTTTAATTTGGTGCCAAAATCTTAAATTCCTGGATTTTAAGTGTCGGCTCTATTACGCCATCAAAAAGCCACACATATTGACCAATAAATATATGTTTAGAACATTTGTATCGTCAGTTTGAGGTACAAATAACAATTTCACGAATTTGAAGTTTATAAATTTAATTTGTAACACTTTTTAAAACTAGGACCATGATTTTCTCATAAAATAATCGTTAGCAAAAATAATTATTTAAAAATGTCACATTATTTGATTGGACACAATGTATGTGTACCAAATTTCGAGTTTACACCCCCTCCTCAAAGTCTACGACTTATAGAATTTCTTATGGTCCATGCATGTGAGTGGTTAAAACTTGAAACAGACTTTGTTGACTCTCACGCAGATGCACAACAATTTCTCAATTCGGCTGCATACGTACAATATGTTCATATGTTTAAGTTGTGTTTAGAACATTGCGATATTATATAATTGTATACACTGTGAAAAGAGAGTTGAAATTATTATAATAATGCTACCATTCAAAGTATACTTTATTTATATATTGTATATATATAAAATTATTTAAAATAATATTAAAATTTGCTTTTATATTTAATATAAATAATAATATGGATTTGTATTAATAATGTATTTAAGTAAATCCAAAACCTTTAATTACACTATTGCTAGAGTCAGGCATGATAGTTATCCCTGTTAATCCCCTTTCAATATCCTTGTTATTTCCTTTTCAATCTCCCTGTTGATACCATTTCAATATCCTTGTTAATTTTTTTAATCTCCATGTAAATTCCTTTTCAAACACCTTGTAAAATCCTTTTCAATCTCCCTGTAAATTCCTTTTCAATCCCCCTGTAAATTCTTTTTCAATCTCCTTGTTAATTCTAGATATAACTATCAATCAATATGTTTAATCTATTTTTATAATGCATCATTTTGCTCTATTTACTGGACACTACATCAATATATTATTCCTTGGATAAAATGAGCGCTTACCATTATCCGATGAATTAATAGACTCCAAAAAAATACGGGATGCATGAATTACTATTAAAACTTTTTCGGCTAGACAATCTGCAGCTTATGTTTGAAAGCTTCGTTGGATTTCAAGTGTACTCAATTATACTTTTGTTTACTTTTTCTCTTTACTCTTCATAAAAATTAAAAAAATACAATATAAATTGATATCTACTTTTAAAGCATTTCCGTGGTTGGTGGGTGAGCATTTTAATTTTTTGTAGACAAAAGCCTAATTCTCCTATTTCTGGAATACAGAAAATGAAAAATTCACTAACGGATGTCGGTTATAATATTTCGAATGAATTGAGTTAATTATTTTCATTATATAAAGTTTTTATTTACTATATTTCAAAATTGTTAAATCATATTTTGCATGAATTGAGATAATTATATTCACTAGCAATTAATTCAGTATATCTTTAAATGATAAAAAATATTCATTTATTTTTTTCGTGTTCACTTTTAGTGTTTTTTTAAGTATTAGTGTATGAAAGCTAGATTGGTAGAATAAACTTTACTGCAACGTTAAAACAATTTTTCTGTCTAGTCTTAAATATATTTATATAATTTTGATTACAGGGTTTTATAAAAGAATTTGCCATTGTTTAAATTGTTTGTTACTCGTAGGCTACTATGTATGTCATTATTGATATATTTTGGTAAAAATATTTGTCAGAAGGTTTATTTAATTATATATGCACCAAAATAACTTTCAATTGAGATTTTTATTAGTATATAACCAAATGTTTTTTAATTACGTAAGATGTTGTTGTCAATTTAAAATGGATATTTGTTCGAATTTAGTGTAATCATTTGCATTATTGTCACTTAATGTTTTGTCAAATCCTTGGAAAATATTAAATTGATAATTCGTAAATGTTTAAGATACTTCATTGATTATACAGAAATAGATAGCACTGCAAAAGGATATATATATATATCTACAATGTTGACTAAACGATGCTTATTGAGAAAATTATAATTTTAAATAAATGTTCTTTTTTATGAATCTATTCCATTTGATCTAGTCTGTGCATGTGATGTTTTTGTTATATCTTTAAATAATTAATTTTATATAATGCCCGCTCTATATTTGATAACAATACTCTGATTATACCCTGACACTGTTATTAATTTGATTGCGATAACGTACGCATGTCGATAACTTTTTTACCAGATTGATAACCAATTTTGTTTTAGTTTGTGTACAAATAAAGGAAATGTAGAAAAATAAATCTAATTTCAGCACGGATACTTAAATAATTAATAGAAAATGTGATATAGTAAATTTATACAGATATAACAATATTAACGGAATATAATTCAAGCTTTGTTTTTAGACATGTTTACAACAGAAAATACACTCAGCAAATACAACGTTTTTATGTCTCATGATATCAAATAAAGCGGGTATATTAGAGGCATATTAGGTTATATTGTTACACCATTTTGTCTTTTTCACGAATTTCAACGGAGATAGAAATGAGTTCTTCTTTTTTCACAGTAGCAGCTTTTCACAAGACAGTGTGACAAAGTTAACTTACATTTACCGCTGCGCTACCACAAATTATTTTTGTAAAAGGTCCTTGAAAAATGGCTCCAATATACACAACAGAAACGAAGTGTTAATGAGTTTACTTATCACTCATTAATACTTCGATTCTGTTACGTTTTGCAGTTAAAAAAGATATTTGAAATCTTCTGAAAATAAACAAATTATGCCCATTAAAAAGCCTTACTTTTTTTCTCGATCATATATCCTAATATTTGCATAATGTATTGATGTAGAATTTACTGGTTGCTACTTTTCAGAATGCTTTACCTACACTTAACTTAAATATAAAAATAATAAAATGATTTCCAGTGTTACCCAATATTGCAACTAAAGCGTCAATGTTGCTTGATTTATTTAGTACAATATTTTAAAAACTTTAGTAAATAAGGGGCGTATCCAGAAATCTGTGAGGGGGGAGCCCGTGGGATTTTGTTCACAATTTTAAATCAATAGTCAATCAAAGTATCATGGTTAATCCACTTTTACATGTTAATCAACATATCATATTATTTATATCTATATGAAGATAATTAATTTAAATATGCAGAAATGACAGCTCTTGAATGAAAGTACGAAAGGCTAATTTTTTTAGTGATCTGACAAGTGGGGAGCGCGCTCCATGCACTCCATTGTAAATCCGCCCCTGATTTTATTATAAACGGTTCTAGATTTTATATAAAATCGGGCTATAATAAAAATAGAAAAACTGAGTCAATATGCGTAAATAACAAAAGAAGTAAATGAATTTGATTAAATTAGTGTCAAATTTATGTACCCACAAACACTTTGAAATGAATATAAACCTTCATTTGTTGTGAGAAACAGTTGCTGCTGTTTGAAATTACATTAAATGCCGAAACTATCTCAATTTGGTTATTTTTAGCTAACCTTTCTTAAAGAATGTTCATAAATAAGAATTATATGTTTATAATAAATTTGAAAACGAATGTATGTTACAGAAACTTCACTCTAACGAAAATATATGTGAAAATAAACCAGTTATTACTCAGTTTGCTTTTATATTTATATATGTAGGTAGGTAATTTTTATTTTTAGTATCTGCTTATTTTAAATGTATTATATTATACAAGGTGATTAGGAAACAAACTAACAGAAATAAAGTTATATATTGATTGTGCATTATAGACAAAAGCATAGTTCAAATAAAAATTACTTATGTTTTCAGATTGCCATGCATAGAAACTATTGTTTTAATGAAATGAGTGAATGAGTAAATGCATTGAATGCACAAACAGTCGAGGAATTTGTGTATTTTTGTGTGAATATGTATTTGTATACATATTTGTATTATTTAAATTTTTCATAACATCATTGACTTCAATCGGAACAATGAGTACAATACAAAAATAACGATAACGTTGTAGATATTTGGACCAATTAATCATAATATTCACAATTTTCGCATAAAAATATTTTTCTATAGATGTTATTTCAATAAGTCGTCACTATATACTGTCTATAAGTATTCTATAAGTTGTTATACATTTATATTTTTATTGTTACTTAGCACGACTTTATTGACATAGTTTATTACTGTATACAATATATCTAAGTTTGACATATTTTTAATGATAACCATCATGTTGTAAAAACCCATGATAAAATTAGATCCGGACAAATATACGTTTTATTGAGACACTTCTATTATAGTTTTCTAAATGAATATTGTTTGTAAATTTCTTAATATTATGCTTAGTGACTTACATAAAACTTGATACAACAATAATAATATCTTTACTATTGAATGATTATCTCCAATAAACTTCAGGAAAATATTAACGTTTTTTGGCATGCAATAAAAATCGACATAAAATAAAATAAAATAAAATAGAATATTATTTATTATAAAATAAATTGAACGAACGGTACTTTTTTAAAATCTAATACGTTTTTCGTATACATAATATATGTTATTTTGTAAACAATATAAATATATTTAAAATAAATTTATATATATGTTATCTTGATGACATATATATATTTTTAAAAGCAAAATATCTATGAATTGAAGCTGTATTAATGACTATAATGTATATCATATATATTTTAAACCATTCACTACACAGTTTCAAAGTTTCAGTTTCGAAACAGAAAATTAAAAAAATATCAATTTGTGAAATATTTTTTTGTTACGAATATACTTCGCCGATAATAACTTATAATAAAATTTATATAGTAACATGATAAACATTAAATAATCGTAATAACTCTGTGAAATATTCTAAAAATGTGTAACTTTTAGTGCCACAAAAAGTATCAATATTCTAATAAAATATCTATTAATTTTAATAAATATAACTGAATAGTAAATATTATAATTAAATGTATATAAAGTATAAATTAATGTTTTAAACATCAAAAAACATAAATAAATAATATTAATGTATAAAGTATAAAATAGCCTATTGATTAATATTAATAAATATTTAAAAAATATTAATAAATATAAATAAATAGTATTCGAAAATATTATTAAATATAAATAAAAAATATAGTTTAACATATTAATTAATAACATTCGAAAAAATTAAAATATATATATAAATAAATAATATTAATAAATATTAATAAATACCATAAATATACATTAATGAATAATAATAATAAATATTAATTAGTACTATAAATAAACATTAATGAATAATTTTAATTAATATTAATTAATAATATTAATTCATAATATTAATTAATATTAATGAATATTATTAATAAACATTAATGAATAATATTAATAAATATTAATGAATAATATTAATAAATATTAATGAATAATATTATAAATATTAATGAATAATATTAATAAACAATAATAATAAGTATTATTATACTATTTATTAATAAAATTATTAATAAAGGCTTGAATGTTTAAATTAAAATAATTAGTTTTTTCATAATTACATATTTTTATTATTATTTGTTAATGTTATTACTTAATTAATTGGTGAATAAATAAAAAATGGGATGCTAAGAAACCTATTTTAGTTTTTAAATGCATTAATTTAGAAAGAACAGAACTTAACAAATTCACAATTTTGGGAACCGATTATATTTTTTCCGATTAAAATATAAATGACAACAAAAAATAATTAACACACACTCAGGAGTTATTTTACAATCGCGAATTTAACATACCTTAAAATGTTATTTCAAGTTTGACTGAAATATGTCACGTTATAGAATTAACAGTTTTATTAATAAATAATAAATAATAAATCAATACAATTAAGTTATATCACACCTACCGTGTAATATGTAATATTAAAATATGACAAATTTAAAGAATTTATGGCAATATTATTATTTATTTAAACTTTGGAACCACATTTATTTATGAATATAAATAATAATCATATGGTATTTAGACAACAAAAAACCTTGAAAGCAAATTACACATAAAATGCAAGCTTGGAGGTGACACGATTTAGTTCGTTTGAGGTGGCGATTGATGGCAAAATTTGTATTCCAAATTGGTTCAGAATATTAGATAACACATATAACGATTGATAGCGAGAAGAGTTCAATATTATTTTCTTGAAAATCAGATACACTGACACACTTCAGCGTAGGGGAATGATGCTCCCATTTCCCAACTTTTGTTTGATTGATTACAATTATGTAGATATTATATTCAAAGTGATTTATTCATGTAAATTGTTTGTTTTTTGTGATAAAACTCAATAAACAAAAAGGACAACCGAATTGCATGGAGAAAAAATATTGTAATTATTTTCTGTTTTTGCCGTTCTCTTTTATTTTAGTGTTATTTAATTTTAATTAACGTATATAAAATGATATTAGAAAATCTTTTATCGTGATATTAACAAAAAAATAACGGACACAAACAACGCGCGGCAATTTCAAAAGATTTATTTGTAATATTTTTATGGATAGAAAGACATATCCTATACACTATATAAGTACAAGTTATATTATTGTGTAAATTATATAAATGGCTTTTTTCTTCGCAATGTATTTATTATTGTTATATAACTTTGAATAGAAATAAAGGACGATATATGGTATAAATAGTGAAATAAAAATATTGTATAAGTTTATTTAGTATAATTAGAATTTGATAAATTTAATTTAATTCGAAATGCGGCAAACGATTAATTAAATATTTAGGTGTGAAATTATTAGAAAAGAGTGCCTATACCACCGGCTAACGGTTAAAATTTAATTAAAATTAAAAGCTTTTAATAATTTTCTTATAAGATCATAAATCGGAAACCTCTAAAGTTGGCAAAGCCATTACTGCCGTCAGGAACAATTTGCCAACACTCATTTTAAAATTAAGTTGAAACTAAAATACTTTCACAAAGATCGGTAACTTCAGACCTGTTGTGGGTGTGAAATAAATCTTTATAATAAGTTGCAATATAATATAATATGCAGACTTTTCTAACTTCTATAAAGAACCCCGTAGAATAGTTGAGAAGCTTCCTCAAAAGCGTTCACCTTTCCTGGCTTTGACAGCCCTGAAAAAAACAAAGTGTCGACCATTTCAATGTCGAACTTGCAATTATTAAATAACATTCTCGGATTAGTGAACTGAATTAGCGAAACTACGGGAATCTAGCGGCTCTGGGTGGATAACAACTGTCCAGATATAACTGTTCATACTCATTCAATTCGTTTTTGAGTATAAAGGATGTATAGTTTTCCGCTTTGCTTGATAACCTCCTGGTGTGAGTTAATCAGTATTTCAATAAATAGAGATCACATAGAGATCTTCCGTGATGGACGGAAAAGGATCAAATATAATTGAAGTTGTTTTGGAAAATGTGGAGTTGATTGAGGATGTCAACGAAAATGGCTGGAGTTTTGGAAACAAAGTGGCTGAATCTGTCAATTTTAAGCAAAAAAAAACTTTGAAATCACTACGAAAAAAATCGAATACGTTTTAAAATCATTGTATGAATAGGTTGTTGAGAAAAATTAGCGTTTGCGATTATCAACACAGAAAGTCCTAACATCGTCATATTGAGCAGTTGACCGTCGAATAATACTATACTTTTTTAGTGGAGGTTCATAATCATAAGAAGCAAGAGTTAGGATTGCTCACTTACTTGGAGTTAGTTTTGTGCTTGCAATCGTACTACTCACTGAATACATAATAAGCAATATTGATTTTTACAATATACACTTTTTTAAATCGTGCTCAATGTATTAGATATTGGGATGAAAATCAGACAAAAGCGAAATTTTGGGGTGCAATCCTAAGACAGTTGACATCGTTATAATCCAAATAGATAATTTATGCGACGATAAAATCGGTGTCCCGTCCAGTATATAAATATGTTTGTTAATTTCATACTAGAAAAGAAGAGGGACGTTTCATCGAAAAAATATTACTTTAATGCTACAAACAATGGATTCTGAGATGTGCCTGTGAGAGAGAACATGCTTAAAAAAAATATCAAGGACACTTTGTATAAAGCGGGATACTGAAAATATTACACTTTCATGGTCTGCGAAGGACAGGAATTTCCCGACTACGTACAATGCCTACTTATCAAAGCATATCATCAAGAAGCAGAGTGATCAGTGAAGCTACAAACTACAAAAAGATAATTTTTATATAGTCTTCTGTTATTGCATTTAAACTTATAGAAATAAAATATAGTAATGATAAAAAAGAAATATAGTAAATAAACAATATTTAGTAAATAAGCAATAAACAATAAACAATATATAGTATTAATAATATAAATAAAATAATAGTAGTTCACAAAAACCGATATTAAATTTACTATTATATTAATAATTGCTCTCTTAATAATAATCAGATGTGATTCGAAGTCTGCATATTTTTTATAAGTATTGGTTTCTAAAAATAAATATACTTATACAAACCCCTAACTCACATATTTATATATTGTATAACGTTTCGTTGACATTTGTTATTGCATGGAATTATAAAAACATTGTTGAATTTATTGTATTTTGTTTATTTCATGTTTATTTTGTACAAATGTACATGTTACATTTCACATTTCACAAATATGCACTTAGTATATGTTTATATATAGCATTTATTTAGTAATCATTTAAATATAATACATTTTATCGGACACACTTAATTGTGGAATATGCAGTTATAAATTATTGTATAATACAAGTTAATGTTTTGGATATGTCGCTCAATGTATATCACAGTCACGGGTTTTACATTGCTTGCTATATTATTTATAAACCAGTTTGCTCTGAAGTATTGTAAAATATAATTTTTAAACTCTTTGTCCAGCTTGTGAGGATCGCAAATAGCTAGAATTTCTACTCGCTCGAATTGGGGAATCAGAGTGGCGTTGACAGCATAATCGCTTGCGAAAATAGGTGAGAATGGATTTCCGAAATCGTGCCCCGATAGCTACGTAAAAGATCCAATTAGTTTCATGGTTAAAGTAGAGGAGGCTGTTGAAAAAATGTTGCAGCATCTGCGACACACAGTGGTCCCCCGTTATCTTGGCGTAGGGTTCCCCTTCAGTGGCGGCCCCGTCCCACAGCTCGAAGATTAGAAACAGTGGACTGGTTAACAAAGTGGACAAGTTCATGATGATAAGCACGATTGAAGTGCGAAACTCGCTTGGAATAGAACCTCTTCGGTGAAGAAGTTGCCGACGCTTGTTGGCTGATGTGTTGTTATAAATAGATTGTCGTCCGGAATCAAAGGAATGACTGACTAAAATAGAACGTCGTATTTTGGTATTTTGTCGGATAAATATGATGATAATAACCGTACATATAAGCATCAGAGAGAATGGAATAAGACGGAACAAAATAAGATCCACGTAGTATACTAACTTTGTAATATCAACTGTTGAATTGGGGTGAATTCTACGCTCACAAACTTCGTATTGATGATAGTCGTGTTGTTCTGATTCAGCAGAACTATTCCTCGAGGCGTTAATTGAAGTGGAGTTAACCGGGGCTTTTCGTGTCATTGTAAGAGTCGTAATTAGGGTCCCACCCAATAGTGTTGTTATCACAATTGAAGCTATAATACATTTGGTCGTTTTTGAAGTGAAAAAGAGGCGCGATCGAATTGGGCTCACTACACTGATCATTCGCTCGACCGAGAGTCCCGTTTGGAGTACATTTGCCATCCATGATAAGGATAATATGAGGGAAAAACGGATCTCACAGCCAAACACACCCAACCGACTCATCAGAGAGAAATGCTTCTGATAGAATAGAACAAATAGGTAGAGATCTGATGCCCCTATAAGCATCAATGCGATGTCACTTGATGTTAGTGCCAGGAACCAAAGTCGTGAGCACCGTGTGAACATAGTATATTTGCTGATCAGGTAAAGACACACGCTACAACCAATCAATCCCGTCACTATCATGATACCATTATACCAGGCAAAAAAGTAATGAACAAAGTTATATAGAATATGCCAACTAGAATGATTCTGAGGACAGAGCTTGGTGGTGTACATGACACCAAGAAATTAGAACGATATGCGAGTCGCCCGTAGGAATGAAAACTTCTATAAATTGAAAACGTATAAATCGTGTTCATACAGTTTGTTAATATGCTCGCTGTAAATGATGAGGTTTGATTGGTGGAAAGATATTCTGTCGCATTTCAATCCGTAAATTTTATTTGGTTAAATAATTGTCTTTAAAATTCATTTTAATTTTAAGTAAAAAAGTTTATATCACGTAAAAGTTATAAAAATGTTAGTATAATGAAATTTAAATATTTCATTAATTGATAACAATAATATAATAATGTACAATATATTGTATGTACATTTTAAGGATAATTAATGATCTTGCTCAAAATTTTGCTTAAATAATATACTATTTATATATTGTTTTAGTAGGTAAGCAAAATTAGGATATTTAACAAATACATATATATATGCGTATAAAAATAAATTATAAGGTTTAATATAATCAAACAGTAATCATATTACGTTGTAACGTAAAAGTTTGTCACATTGTGTATATATTTTCAAATTAAAGCTATAAAATCTAAAAATCTAAAAGTCTCGTGTACATATTTGACCAATATGTACACATATTGACATATATATCAGGGGCGGATCCAGGAATTTTAACAGGGGGGTTCAATCTCCAGCATCATCATGGCTACGCGGTCAGCGTAGCTTATAAAACTGAGCTCGCGAAGACTTTTTTTTCAATTTTGTGAGTTAGAATGCAGGAGAGAGCATCTCAGGAATTATTTGTCTATTATTTTGTTCGTTCAGAAAGACAGCCTATTTTATGCCTAGCTAAACTTTTTTTTGACATTTTATGATGTAAAATGCATTTAGTTTGAAATACTCTGGAA
>JAUZND010000161.1:0-14355 GCA_034780555.1 Coelogynopora nodosa | reverse complement strand
CTGTCCCTCTCCGCGGCATGACACCACAGGAGGAGCAGGCCTCACCCACCGGGCCCGGGTTTTCCTCTACATCCCCAAACCGGAGTAGCAACCCACGAGAGTCATAGTCTGGGTTATGACTCCCGGCGTCCAAAAATCCACGCCCGCAAGTGCCCAGGAAAGGGCGGCCCCATCGTCCGTACCTGAGAGGTCCGTGACGTTGGACACCCGAGACAATTGAGGACTTCATTCTCCCCTAACGGGGAGTCACGCCCGACACCACGCGAAGGTGTCATGCTCGTCGGGCCTAGTACGGTCGTGAAAATGTCTTGTAGTCATTCCAATATATTCTTGAGAGCATTCGATGCAATTTTCTCGATAAACTAGATTTTTCCTTAAACAATTAATTGAATGTTCACAACTAGTGCGGGAACTGGTAGCTGGATCGTTGATTTTCTTGTTTAGTAGGTCTTTGAATTTGTTCATGAGCTTGTGAATGATTTTTATGGATAATTGATTTTCCGTGACAATTTATCTGATATGAAAGGTATAACCATGTAAGAATGTTTGGTTTGATCGGAGAGATTCTTGGTTGTATATTTTGTTTTCTTTCTGTGTAAGTTGATGTTGGTATAACATTTCTGGTGAAGTTTAGATGTAAAGTTTTCTAATAAATAATCTCAGAAGATGGATTTGGAGCAAACAGTTTTGATGCGTTGAACTTCGTTATCAATGATTCTATGTTTCATAGTATTCGGATGGTTAGAATCAACATGGATTAAAATACCTTTATTGGCAGATTTAACGTATATTTTTGTTGAATCGTACCGTCTTAATTTATGCGGATTTTTCTTTCGAGAAATGGAATGAAGGATTCTTCATCAGATGTTTCTAGTTCGAATTTGATGAAGATGTGTTTCTCATTGATATCATTGAGCATATGATTCGCTTCGGTGAAATTATTAACGCAGGTTAATATATTGTCGAAGTAGCGGCCGTAAAATGTAAGAGAGTAATGTTGGTAGATGGAGTTGCTTTCAAAACTGTCCATAACGAAATCAGAAAGAAAACAAAATATACAACCAGGAACCCCTCCGATCAAAACAAACATTATTACATGGTAAATGAGGCCGTCACAAAAAGCAAATTATCCATAAAAATCATTCACAAGCCCACGAACAAACTCAAAGACCTACACAACAAGAAAATCAATGATCCAGCTATCTGCTTCCGCACTAATTGAGAACATCCAAAGAATTGTTTAAGAAAAAATGTAGTTTATCCAGGAAAATGCAACGAATGCTATGAAGAATATATTGGAATGACTACAATACCTTTTTACGACCGTATTATAAGAGCCGATTCGGGCCATCAACAATGTAGCCTCCTATCTCAACAACGTTTTCTCTAAACATAAAAGAGCGTGCCCTAAATCTTCTCCTAACTTCGAGATTATCGATAGTGCTCACAATTATAAGCTAGACTGTCTTATGAAAGAAGCAATTCACATTCGATCCTCTAATCCTACCCTCAACAGCTGTTCTGAATGCTCTGGTAGCTATAATTTTTTTAATCTAATTATTATTTTTTGTACTTCTAATCTAAAATTTTTGCAATCATTTCAATGATTAATTTTTTTTGTGAATACCCTTTTTGATCGATATATTATATTGTATTCTCTTATATATTTCTCTGACGCAATTCACTTACATTCCACATTATTGTATGACATGCTTTATATATTGCTTACTCGTTCATTTTACTTTTATAATTGTCTGGATTATGCTGTAGAGCTGTGAAAATTTGACGAAATAATTTTTTAAGCCATCCTGTTTATTTAATTCCTTCCTATATTAATTGTTTTAATTAATTTTAAAAAAATCAAAAATTTAACTTTCTGTTTCAGTGCCATCTTAACTTTTTGTGAAGGTTATAGACTATCCACTGTCATGTCTCGCAGTTCTTCTCTTTATGTTAGAAATATTCCCGATGGCATTAGGTAATATTATTATAAGTTGTAACATGTGTACAATTAAATATTATATATTGTATATTACTTTGGATGATCCGAAAGAGTTGCTACCCTCCTCCATGCCCGCCCATGGCAATGGGCATGGAGATTATAGAAAAAAACTAGGCTATTATAAAAGAAAAATACAGATGGGAAATTGTGTATGTACCATTTATTAAGTGTATACAACTATATAACTTGATTTATAAACTATAATTTAGGTGTTATTAATTGCATTCTACAGGGTTGCTACAAAACAGGGAAACCTGGAAAAGTATAACTTAAATTTAGAAACTAGCATTCCCGGTCGGGAATACTCCTTAAAAAAGTGGTTGATAAGGAATAATTCGGAAAAAGTCTTTATAAATAGTTTGTATATCTATATATTATATTTCTTGGTATAATTATGCTTTCTATAGACTATGGCTATGCTGCTATTTGTGTCTTTCAGATTGATTGCTCATTCTAATTTTTTTTTTAGATGTAATGAAGTACTGTTTGTAATATGAAACTGTATAATATTTTTATACAACTCTATTCATGAAACATCAAAAAATCTGCTTAATTTAATAACCAAGTCAAAGTCCAATGTGCTGTCATTGAGAAAAGAGGAAAAGACTAAGAGTGCTACTGCTGCATGTGAATTCTTTAAAATAGTCTGCTTACCAAGTAGAAAGGACCCTCAATTGACAATGCTATGCCTATTGCTGTGAAATAGTGTATTATTGTCTGCACAATTTGTGCTTGTATTCACTTTAGTAATGCTTTAAAATCAAACATTTCTGTGAGTGTGTGTACATTTTTTACTCACATTCACTTTAATTTGCTTTAATAATCAAAATTGTATATATTTTTATAATATATCAATCATGTATGGTGTGGTTTTAATGCATGCTTGAAAGTGGACATTTTTTTGAGAACTGGGAAATTCTGTTTTAAAAAAGTGTGGCAACCCTGATTCTAGATATGAAAAGCTCAAAATGTTCTGTATACTAAGCCTTAACACAGATTTAGAGACTATAATAGCCTATGCCATGGCTGAAACCACCTAGCCGTATAAGTATAATACCCTGGAGATATTTTTTTTCCAAACCCCCTGCTCTTATGAAAAAAGCTACTTCTGCCACTGGCACTGTATTATTCTATTATAAACTCCACTAAATATAAAATATTATGATAAATTATATTTAGTTACCATGTGGTCCACATCCAGCCTGCATTTTGTATAGCCTTGCCCTTGGCACAGAATCTTAAAACTTTGGTGCACTGGTTCATAAGTTTGGTATCTAATAATTTCATGGCCTTATTTTTTTATTTTCTATACAGTTTCATGGCCTGTTTGCATTATAAAATATTTAACAAGCAGTTCAGAATTTATAAAATTAAAAGATTGGTTAGAATTGTTTATATTATTGAATGACTGCATCTATATCCCCTCATATACTTTTATCAAACCATATAGTTCATTTATGTTTTTTATTCAACTTATATTTGTGGATATATTATACTGATGGATTTGGGAATTGTTAACTATGGAATTAAATAGAATTAAAAGATATCACTCTGATTCTATATTATCCATATATTTTATTCCTTGTGTATTTATTTTTTATATCTTATAATTATTTTAAATAGTTGAATTATATATTTTGATATTATAGTATATTTTTATTATTGTACTTATATAACTTGTGATCTGAAAAATCTGTTTACCATCTGGATCATTTGCACATTATACTTTATATTTAATATGTTATGAAAATATAAAAGCATTATATCCTACCTACAAATGTTTTTAACATTAGTATTAAATATTTTTATTTACAGAAAGAAAAATAAAGTGTATATTGAGTAAATTGAAATAAAAATAATAATAAATATGCTGACCATCTGACTGGAAATTAATTTTTCCGGATTATTAAGTGAATTTATCATCATTTTTGTTTCAAACACTTGCTATACACTTTAGTTTTCTTTGAAAGTAGTTTAGAATATAAAATGTTAATGCTAAATTTTTTCAAAACATTAATAGAGCAGATGTAATGCTTTTCAATTTCCATAAAATGTATAATTCACAAAAGGTCCAGACAGGTGGAGGACTGACAATCAATCTGTGTGGAGGAGCCAAAACCAGTATGAAAACAAGCTAAATTACAATCAAATGTTCTTCAAACTACAATTCAAACATTAAATAATTAATTAAGACAATAAATATGTGTTAGTTATTGCTTCTACTTTTGAACCATTGTCTACAGATATCATTATGTAAATATTTAGCTATAATTCTGCACTCATTGTTAAAAAATATAGTTAAAATTATATGGATAATGGTCTTGAAAATTTAACATAAGAGGTATTGAAGTTGTTTTGCTTATAAGTGTGAGATCCCTGTAATGATTAGTTTTGTATTGTGGTGTTTGTTGTTTTTTATTACAGTAACATTACTATTGCTGAATTCTATATTACTATGAATTTCAAGTATTCTATTCTGATGTAAATATAAATTATATAATTATGCATACCATAAATTTAACAAAAAAATGAGGTAATCAATGTTTGTAATTTTTATTAAATAGAAAACATGTTACATGTGCTCAAAAAAGAATGCTGAATTCAGTGGGATCTTTTGTGTCATGGTAACAATAAATGAAACTAAGACAAAATTGTACAAATGATTGTTTCCATTGACATCAGTCATGAAAAGAATAAAGTTGGGGGTTGTTATACCTACAAACTTACATCATTCTCCATTGAATGACCTAATTGGTTCAATGTTTATAAAGTCTGCAGGCTGGTTGTAGTTGTTTATGAGTGGAATGTGTTTTGAGAAGAGCAGAAGATTCACATGAGGGGATTCAACACTACAATCAATGTTATCCTCCTCAAAACAATAAACTTATCTGTCCATTCTTCATTTTACTAATAAAAGTGGGGAAAAAATAATTAAATTAATAAATCTGTCTTCAAATGGGACATTATTTAGTAGTTGTTAAATGGGCATTAGCATTCATATAGATAATACATACCTAAACATTATGTACGAAAACTGAATAACTAAATGTATGTTAACGAAATTGAATACAATTGAAAACATAAATTCTAATCTACACAAAAATTAGGTTCTCATTTTAAAAAGTAGTATTAGGAAATGTATATAGAGTAGACTGTGTAACTCATTTCCAAAGCAATATAAATATAATTGCCTTTATAATCCACACAACATTTTTCTAAATCCATTGACCCTTTTTCAATTTCCATAACAAAGCCTGTTGTTTGGCATTTTATTATTGTTGTAGATTACTTATAAACTAAATAGATAACTGATAAATGAGTAGAATAAATTATTCATCCTTCTTATCTGGCCATATCTTCAGTTACTGAAACATGGATGTCCATATCATTGTATAACTAGTCCAGCTTGTTATAATTATACATAAAGTGAGTAGTCTTAAGTAGTGCATATCTTTCATCATTTATATGGTATTCCAAGTATCACATAATGACTGTAGGTTTCTAATATTTGAGCACTTTTCTTAGGCACAATTCAACATTATAAAGTAATATTTGCAGATAAATATAAAACATATTACACCATATAAAATATTGCTTAGTGGTGTATTCAAAGTATGGAAATTATACCCTAGTTTTAGATTTATATTAGGTATTTATTCTTCTGTAGTCAATGTCCATGTACTGCATTTTCTAATGCTATTACTTCACTTGTTACTAATCCAAAGTATTACAATCCATTTCAATTTGTATTATTTGGAGTAAGATTCTGATACATCTGGGTAAAAAAGTGTTTATAGCTATACCTGACTGTAGAAAATTGTGTTATAGTGTTATTCAACAATATAGTAAGTTTTACATAGTTTTGACTAGCATACCTAATAATCGTTACCTATCATTTTCTGAATGTATAAAAAAATTCTAAGAGTAAATCTAAAAAGCTATATCCAAAACTTTCAAACAATTTCTAAACTGCTACATAATGTTGTAACATTTTTTATAATACAACTGCAAATATAATGATCAAGCATAATATTTTAGAGTAAATAATGGTTACTAATCTTTCTAAACAATATGTACAGCTTTAGCTTTGACTGGCTACTATGAAAGAGTTATTGTGGGGGAACTTGTTCTAACACTGATACATCTATATAAAATAATAAGTACTCTAAATACACCTATTATAATATGTGTACCACATATGAGAACTTTACAAATAAGTCAAGTGGAAAAAGATCACAAACATTTAAAAAAATAGATGTGAAACTATTAGTAGTGTCAAATTCATTATTTGAAAAACCAATCAGGACATTTTACCCTTTGTGCAGTGAATGGTTATATGCAAAAATATGACACTATTAATGGGTAGCTTAAACAAATTTAAATTAATTTCATTGGTGTTTATTTTTAGATTAGCATCTATCACATAATAAAGCCATGACTTGACAGGTGGGTCACCCGCAGGTGGGAGTAACTTTTTTATGACCCAACTGTTGAGTCACCTGGAAGGAAATGGATAAGTTTTTGGCTCTTAGGAAGTTGGACACCTTTTTTAAATTATCCCAATTATACAATCAAGCAGTTTATCTCACTCCAAACACTACCTCTAGTCTGCTATGTTTATCAATGTTTTATACAGTTTGAAATTAAGACAGATTTAATTATCCACAACAAATATGTTTCTTTATATTTATTAATTTGGTTATGGCCAACTCACAACATTGACTATCAGCTATTGTGTTCAACATCGTAAATAGGATATCATTAAATATTTTCAGCTAAGAGGCTAAAAAAAGGCCAACTTGGTAGTTGTTTTCATATTTATCCATGTCTCTTTGCTTTATATATGTTTACGATATTGTTGGTATTAATAAAACATAAGGCCTGTTTTGCATTGAATTATAAAAATTAGGGTATTATGTTTTTATTGTTTGTGAAGTTAACTGTTTATAAAATATTTTTACTATATTATAAAATTTCTATATTAAACATTGTTACACCACCTACCATGGTCTCCAAATAATAAAGTTTAATTACAATCAAATTTTTAAATATATTTTCATTGATTTCTTTTAATAAATATAGTTTAATATATAATTAATAACGTTTTTTGGAAATTACTAAATTATTTTCAAAGAACTGACAATCATGGGTACGCAACATCCATTCATTTTACTATTATTCATGATTTAGTCTTGTTGGTAACTTTATATATTTTTGAATTTCATTAGTTATGTTTATTCTGTTGTAGACATGAAGATTTAAGACGAGTATTTGGTAAATACGGACGTCTTTATGATGTGACGATTCCTCAGGACTACTACACTGGTCGCATGAAAGGATTTGCTTTTGTTGAATATCCTTTTTACAGATAGAGGTAAATGGTTATCTGAAATTATTAAATATTTTCACAATTTTAGTGTTTTGTATTGCACGTTTATTTAAATTGGTTGCCTGTCTAGGTTTTCATATGTAAAATACTCCTTTTAATTTGACTCAGTCATAAAAGTAGACTGAAATATATTATCTAGTGAAATATATTTCCGTTTACTTTGAAAACTTTTTAGGATAATCACTGGACGTCTTATTAATTTTATAACCTCTAATTAACGATGAATTATATAAATTCTACTGCAGTATGGTCCCTTTTTTTAATTTTGCTATTTCATGAAATTTTAACATTTTCATTTTGTTTCTGTTTTGTTAAGCACTTCACACTCCCTTTCAATGCAATTTCCCCAATCAATCTGATGTCAATCAAATTGTTTCAATCAATACAAAACCAATCAATTGCAAGGTTTCCTGACAAAATGTCAAATTTTCAATAAGTGTTCAATGTTTCAATGCAATTTTCTCAGTAGATAATTCAATTACACTTTCACCTCACACTCGAATTTGTGGTAAGTTTTGAGTTGACCACGGAAGTGTTTTTGGATTCCTTATTAAAGCAGTTAACATTGTTATTTTGAAGTAGAGTAAGAAAGAACAAATATGTAACACTGAAAAGTTTATCATATTAGTATTGTCAATTATTTTGATAAAAGAAGTGATACCACTCGTTCATTATATTTTGATTTATTCAATATAATAATGATGCAATCGCGAGTTAATTAATCTTCAGGGGTAGTTTTTCCTTCCTTCATTTACTTTTAGGAATCAATATCCAGTAAAAGAGATTATATGTTTTTTCCCAGAGAGGCTTTATACTTTTAATAGCATATAGTTATATTTTTTTGGACGTGATATTATGAACCACTTAACCTTTTGCCGTTGGCTGGATTACTTTAATAGGCTGTTAAAAATCTTAAATAAATTTGTTTTGCTATGAATATTTTGTCCTTAACTTCGCTGCACGTTTGAAGAACCCGAAGATGCGGAAGATGCTCAGTATCGTCTCGACAAAACACGAATAATGGGTCGAGAAATTGAAATCGAATTTACCCGAGGCAATCGTAAAAGTAAGTCCGTTGTATTTTCTTACGTATGTGCCGCTCATTGTGATGTATCCTTTTGGTTTATACATTTAGCCCCGTCAGAAATGCGCTCAAATGATCGTCCTCGTCGATTTGATGACAGACGATACAACCGGAATAGATCTAGAAGCAATGATCGAAATAGGTTTGTGTTTATGACATTTAAAAAAAATCGATTTTAGTTTTTATTGTAATATATTCTGAATGACAATATAAAAATAATAGTATGGGACCTGTCTTTTGAGATGTACCACTAGTATGAAAGCGAGATACTATAAGTATACTAAGTATATAATTCTATCAAAACGTACGCAGACATATTGTTGCATTCAACTCCATATTATTTGAAGTGTTATCTCACGTTCTCGTGTCTGAAGTTATTTCAATAGAGTTTATTACCCTAAACTCATAAATCCCTAAAATATGTCCCCTTAATTTGAATCATTGAAGCACATGTGATGAATAAGATGTAATGTCAGTTATTAATATTATTTCAAAAGTGACGGAGTAGGTGTATAATAAAAATATCAATGTTGACAAGGCCTTCTCCGATTTGACAAGTTATTATTTGTGTGTAGTATATCTTTAATTGTTTTATAAATTAGTCCCAATAGCTTTGGTGCACCTGTTCAAAAATTACAAGTGATAATGATTCCTTTGTTTCACAAGCTTTTCAATCTCCTTCAGTGTAAGCGAGAATGCTCCATCTTTCCCAATATCTTCCAGTAAATATGTCCAACGAAGAAGGAATTAGACGGACTGTAACTCTTATCCGGTTCATAGAAGTGCTTTTTGTTTTGACTATCGACGTGTTTCTTGTTATCACCGCCATAATCAATATTCAATTTGTTGGATGAGTTCCCTTCCTATTCAGGCACTTCACTCTCGACAGCTGATGTATTATAATTTACTTTCTCGGACTACTCTTCATCGATCTCAATCAAATTCTTGTTGCGATTAACAAATTCAAAAGTTGTCTGCTAGAACCGACTGTATAAATTCGCGAGTTATGGCATACCTACGCTCTTTTCATTCAACATTTAAATTCTTATTTTTTATTGACTGTTGCATTCAAGACGTTTCTCCGGTTACAAAATATCTATCGGCTATTGTAATCTACATGAATTTTATTTTATCAAAATAACATGTAATATTCGTAATAATTATTCAATATTCTTTCAGATTATTCTAATTTATATAATTTAGAATACAAACATTATGTATTTTAGTTTATATTTTTATTTAACTTTATATGTGTATCTTAAATGCTAGAATTTAGATAATAAAAAGTGCACTCAGTAGCACTGTAAATATACGATACCTTAAATAGTTATTATTTAAATTACTAATTAGCTAGCACCCAATCGACTATTAGAGGGGAAATGATTATTTCACGTGAAAAGCATATTATAAAACTGAGATTATATGCCTAAATGTATATATTTGTAGATGTATTTATACATTATCCAGTATGAAATATTCTATCATTGTTTACAATAAGTATATTTAGATAAAATAATATACAATCAGCATGTAATTAATAACATGTTGTTGTTATTGCGCACAATAGTGAATAAAGGGTTGCTCCTGAAAAGATGATCCTGATGGTTCAACTCCCCAGGCATGATGAAACAGAGAAATTATACAAATCTATCCCGATGCATTGTATTGGAATGTAAAAAATATCAGAACTGTGCAATATTATGTTTCCAATATATTTTTATTTCCAGTTTGTGACTAATATCCATGTATAAGCTCAGTACAATAAAGGCTTCTTGTTAGCTACATCCCGCCGCTGGACCATATGAGATCCTGCAGCCCTCTGACGAGACCATATAGCATTAGTACATTATACAAAATGCAGTCACAGATCATCAGAAAAACATAAATCTATGAAGCTAGCTCAGTTGGAAATATTAGTCAGACAAATCTAGACACAATCACATTGGAGGTGTAAATTCTCATGGCAAGAACGTGGGATCTTGGATAACCCAGAGTTGGCTTATACTTGATCTTGAATCTCCTTTATGGTCTTAAAACCATGTAATAGATATGATTGAGAAGTATTAGTCGACTCTAGGTTTTGTAAGCTCGAATAAATTTATAATATGCATTACTCTTAATGATTCAATTCAAGATAAATAAGCAGTTAGAGTAAATGATAGTAACCCTGAATAGATTGTAGTACCTATGTCTTTAATCGTGTGTGTGTGTGTTTGTTCCATTTGATATACACATTTATTTTATTTGAGACTGGGGATAGGTGTATAACTGACTGCGAACATGCCACATTTTCAAAATGCAATCTTAATTGCCAATGGATATGCAGTATTATTACTATTTCATTTGCCCGTGAATAAATTTGGGAAACAGATATCTTTCATGTTATTCATTCTTTTTTGATATTAAAAAATACATTTAACATATATCTTTTTTCAGAGATAAATAATAAAATGTATTATTTATTGGAAATATTACTATCTGTATAACTATGTAATAGATTTTTTATATCCCCATAATATCCATGAACTTAATTCCCCAATCAAACTTAATGTTGTTTCATACATTTTTCCAGAGTTTGCTTCTTATTAATAATAAAAGTTATTTTCCATCGAGGGCACTGAATAACTGAATAATGCCGGCACTTTATTTGTATTCATTGAAGGGGCTATTCAGAAAAACGTAATTTAAGTGCCTGTGTTATTTCAACCCTGCTGTAAAAAGTGACTACGTTATTCCGACCCTTACAGACCAAAAACATAGATAGGGTATTTAACATATCATTGTTATTCAGTGACGGCGTTATTTCGGCGACCCTTTCCAGCATGTCTGTTTTATTTTTGTACCGTGGCCTTTTTTATAGAAAATTTAACTATTCGACAATGTATAGTACATCCTTAGGGAAGTTAATTGTTACTTACATTGTTGACCTACTTTCTGTTATTTCTGGCCTGAATTTGTACGCATTTAGGAGTCGATCCCGATCAGTTTCCCGCGAACGGAACCGTCGCAGTCCCAGCATTCGTCGCAATGGCGGGAGTCGGTCGTTCTCTCGTTCGCCACCTCCAGTGAAGCGTCGGTCCCGTTCGCGTGAACATTCTCCAGATAGAATTAAAAACCGAGCTCGATCCGGCAGCTAATTTGAGAGACAACTATATATATAATTATATCTGAATATAACCATTATATTGTACTATTTCTAACTGTCGCAAGTTTCTGTCGTATGAAATTATGTGGTGTATATTTATTACGATGGATAATCTTTATTGTTAATTTCTGGTTCTTTATTCTTAAATAATATTGTATGTAGTATTATTCATTAGTTTGTCAATACTAACAAATGTGCTGTTTAATAATGAGGCCTCTTTTGATCAATAAATATTTTACTAGTTCAACTATCATTGTTCTCGTTTCGTTATTTGTACCTATTCTAAAAGCTATTAATATAAATGTCTGGGAATCCAATTGACTATTTTCTATATTTTAGTAACCTTGTAAAATATATCAATAATAACAACCCTTTTTTCTGGTATGTTAAAATATTAGAAATCATATTTGTTATATTTTTAGTTAGATAAAAGTATTTTAGCCACTTAGTAAAAAAAAATCCGGGTCATACGCTTTATAGTTCAATCAAAAACTTAATTTCTTTGAACAGAAAATTGTTACACCCCCTCCACGTAAGAAAGGTTAAGACGTTGTCGAGACTATAGAAATATAAGCAGGTAATAATATATGATGGTGACGATTGCCACATATTTGCTTATATAAAATTACACAGCGAGTACCTTTTTTGTTTGTTTTTCATTGGGAAAGTGGGTTGATCTGTTACACATTGGTAACATTCCGTATATCGTAAATGTATATTTGCGACACTCATAATCAAAAAATTTATAAATAGTACTTAATAACATTGTCGGAACTGTTCATGCAACTTTTTCAATTTAACTAAAATCATATTAGGCGGTAGTGCTCTTTTAAAAATTTTTAAACATTACAGATGAAATTGATAGTTATAATATTTTTTATTGTTCACTTTATAGTGTAAGTGAATATATATACATAAGATGGGAAAATTAATTTGGGTAACAGATACATTCTTAATTTCAACATCATTTTTTCTTCAGATGCGAAATAATTATCTAGAGCTATCTTCATGAAATACGATTATTTTTAAATAAATCACGAATTGCTTTTTCAAATAAGAAAATTGTCTTTTCGAATAACAGTGTTTTATTGTTCTTGTTAATAAGGAATAAAACAGATAGTCACTTAATCTTTGGCGAATGTGTGAATCTATGTACTGTGACTTGTAATGTGACTAACAGCTGCCTCATAAAAAGCATAACAGTATTATTTTGTAAATTAAATGAAAATTCACCCTATTTAAAGATGTAAATATTGTCATATAGTATTCCACATTTATAATATCTATTAATATATTGTGTTCAACATCACTCACATTCACAAATAATTTTATTACATCAAAATTACGCGAATGTGTGAATCTACGTATTAGGACTTGTAATGTGACAAATGGCTGCCTTATTAAAAGCATAACAAAATTATTTAGTAAATTAAATGAAAATTCACCCATTTAAATATATAAATATTGTCATATAGTATTCAACATTTACATAAATGTGTATATGTATAAAACATATATCTATAAAATCCATAAATATATTGTGTTCAACATCACTCACATTCTCAAATAATTTTATTACATCACACTGCAAAAACGTTATAAATACATTTTCAAGTTTTACAAGATATTTTACACAAGATAATGAAAATCTTTTTCTTAAATTAAACAATGGCCTAATGTATTAATTTGTTATATGAATTATTTAGAAAGCACATAATAAGACACATAATGAAGTTTGGATTATATAGGTAGCAGTTCTGTTTGATTACCAAAACTTAATTTTAGCCACAAATGTCTGTCTGCGGTTCAAAAAAATTATAGAAGGAAAATATAATTAACCTAAATATATTTTAAATAAGCGTTTAAGCGACCTTTTTTAGCTACATATAGCGGTTCTGAAACCGCTCAAATAGCCTACAGGTCTGATAATAAGCAGCATTAAGTATTACAACTAATTATTATTGATGTGAATTTGGAATAGAATTAATAATCACGGCTAGAAAATAGAAAAAATTTAAAACATAATATATATATATTTTTATAATAATTTGTTTGAATTAAGATAACTTTCGTTATCAATTATTGATAACTTTGAAGTTTTGATATCGGTGTAGGTGTTTTTTATAGATACTTGTGTGCTGTATAATGAAATAGAACATCAATGAGCACAACTTTTTGATTTGCAAGTAAGATTTTTAATTTACTTTGATGTTTTGATGTTGGTGTAAGTGTTTTTTTATAGATAATTATGTCCTGTATAATGAAATTTAGAAAGATTTTTTAATTTTAGTTAAGCATTATAGATTTGTAACAATACATTGTTTATGATTAAGCTAAATGTTTTAAATAATGTTTACATATAGTGTCATTCACAAAATAAACTGACTTAAAAGTGTATACCTTACTATTTTTATACTCCTGGCCCTGTGGCTGCATATCTATTTTTTATCCAAGTAAAAATTGTCAATAAGATTATAACATTAGTGTGTATAACTCATATTATTAACAAAATGGATCACTGTCTATAATTTTATACAGTTTAAATGATCATAATTTATATTTATTGAAAATTTCAATAGACAATACATCATTCAGGGGCGCACATATAGGCATAGCATTTTGGTAATCCTGTACTTTAGACTTTAGCGTGGTAAATTAAAAAAATTCTATATATCCAAAAAAGCTTTATTGTAAAATAATACATGAGGAATTTACCCACAACAACACTCTCTAAA
>JAUZND010000160.1:0-14356 GCA_034780555.1 Coelogynopora nodosa | reverse complement strand
ACATATGTAAATTTAATTAAATTTAAGTCAATGTGAAAACAATTAAAATTATTCCTAATAGACAATACTATTCAACAAACAAATATTTTTTGTCAAATACTTGACACAGAAATTTTGTTTAAGTTCAATTTTTGCGCGCTTAATTTTAAAGAATATTCAATTATGTATATGAAAGGGTACAACGCCTCCCTAATCCAAACGATTGATCAACAAGCCACTTCATTTGTAAGCAACCACGATAATGAAAAAGACAAGATTATACGTTATGTACTTTACAAAGACTTTGAAAAGAATTTCTATTTAAGTTTCCTAACCTAATTCAATACAATGTATATCTGAATCTGTTATGACTATATACAACTGCTGGAATAAAGTGGAAATAGTGTTTGATATTAACAAAACAATTTTTTTAAAAGATGTCAATTTCTATCATTATCGAAAACAGTTCAAATTGTTAATTAAATATTTAAAGTTTTCATCAGAAAAGGCATATATATATATATCCCAAACAATATCTAAAATAATTTGAAATAAAAGCTTTCTATTATTGAAGAATTGTGTATAAATGATCTTTCAGAAGACGACGATATTCGTGAAGTATTTCCTGCGAGCGTTCACGTAAAGCAACTTGAAATTGTGGAAAATTTGGATATTTTGATAGCAAGGATAGATAAAGGTATGCTTATTGACATTCGGCTTAATTCAGAATAAGTTTATTTAAAATAGAGTTAGACAATATTTAATTGGGCACTGACAACATTTTATTCATATATTTGTTAACCGAGAAAAATTTATTCTTATGAACAAACCCATATAGCGAACATATTAAATATACATATATATATATATATTTAAATCCAAACCGTATGAATAGATATTTATTTTTTATATTAAAAAATGAAATTAATTATAATCTTTAAATCAAAGGTTCCTTAGGGATTAATCTGGAATGTAACTCTCAAATCTAACTGTCAAAAATGACTCTTGCCGAATTTTCTTAGTAACATATGCATATTATAAATAAATAGCTTTTTTTATTGTACAATAAAATAGACTTTTTAAAATTATTTGAAGGAAATATAATCTATACAACGTAGGCTATATAATGTATGTAACTTTTATTATGTACGAATATGAATGTTTAGGCTTTATGTATAAATTACTAAATATTTTTATTGTACTTTTTTACTTTTACTTTTACTTTTTTACTTTTTTGAAACAAATCAAATTTAAGCGGTAAAAATATCAATAAAAATCACAGTGGAATTTGAACAAAATAATTGATACTTTTAACAGAAATTATTACAAATAAGTCATAAAAGTACGACAAATTTGCCCATATAAATCCCTAAACGTGCTGGTACACACACCCAGTAAACAGTTACATTTTGTTTGTTACTCTCTGTTAAATGATTTCACCTTGTGAACTATACATCAGGCAAAGAAGCGCGCGTTGTGTCCATACCTCTGTCAGAAATAGAGTCTCCGGTGTTTCCGTCTAGATCACGTGCAGAATTCCGGGAGCACAGAATCGAGAAAACAAAAGGTATAACACATTAAATAAACTATGATATTTCGATTTTAATACGGCATTTTTGAAATATTGATTTTTATAGCCTAATTGAAATGGGTAGGGGTTGGCGCCTTGCATAATTTGCCATATATGTGAGTTGTTTTAACTGAAACTATTGTTGGAACACAATTCGAAATATGACACAATACACTCTATGCAGACATGGATGAGTGATTGAATGACGCTGGTTTGGGAATGACGAAGGCGGTGATGTCTCGAAACAGGTTGATGCCTTCCGTTTGATTCTGTTCTTCTTGGATAGCATCTGTGCTAGTCGATTGATTATTATCAACCCTGGATTCTTTTGTAACATAATTAATTATCGCTTGAATGATATTTTATTATAAATATTTTAAAAGGTTTACATTATAATTTTTCTAACCGAATTTACCACAGGCATAAATGTTTTTAACTGTTTATTTGGAACAATTAATATGTCTTAAATTCGTTTAATTCCTGTGAAATAACCCAGATCGCGAAGTTATTTTCAGATTACATAAAGAAGCATTTAAATAACTCGACCCCGTTTTGAACAAAATGTGATGTGATGTTTGAATAATATGAATAAATACATTAAATGGTAAAATATGTGTGTTATAACTATCTAGTAGCATTCTAAATATTTTAGGTAAACATATTTTCCTGTTTATAATGTATTGCAAATAACTATGAATAATACACAGATATACTGAACATCGTACAAGGAAAGGAGCTCAATAAAAGTCGATGAGTTTTCTGTCGAAGTATATCAACATATACTAATTTTTTTGTTTAACTTTAAATATATATATTAAATATATTATAAAAATATTATTACCCTCGGCATTCAATATTTATAAAAGTTTGATGTAATGAGACTTTTTAAACGTTTGTCAAAATGTTATATTAATGTTAAATAAACGATAAAAAATGAAAAAAATAACGTTTAATAAGGAAAACCTAACTACATTTTTTTATGAAACGAAAACGTTTGCGAGCATATTAAACGACAAATGTTTGTGCTAAAGCGTAAGGTAATTATATATGTAATATATTATATTATAAACAGAGTCCATATACTTTGTTATTAAAAAACAATGAATATAGTATACAATTATATCAAATGTTTAAAACAATTCTTCATACACTTAATATAATCTATAAATATCGATTATAACTTTCTAAATATATTTGTTTCGCCACTATATCTTTTACAATCCAAAAGTTGCTTGAATTTGTATCAATGCCTATATCAGTTCGATTTATATTTTTATTTGTGAATCATATTTATAAGTTGTAGGCCTATATTATCTGTGTGAATCTGCTAATAATCGAAATAATAAGTGTTTAGCACAATTTAATTGTTAATCTTAATAAAATATAATTAAAATCCCATCAACGCCCTCAATCCAATGGTTAGAATTTTATCCGTTCTTTTACGCCTTGATATGCATGTTTAGATGTACTTCAGTGTAATGCTTGGACATGCATAAAGGATTGAGTGTTGCTGTAGGATGATCCCCATTCAAACGCTATAAGTGATAACGATGAAGGTTGTGCATGTGGCTAACTGATACGAAAAAGGTCATAATAGGGCAAATTATACAGACCATAAATATGGAAGGTAGTGTACTACTAGCTCGGAATATCATCCCTCTACTTATTGCCAATTAGTTTTCAATTTCAAGTTTTAAAAATAATTTACTTCACGAAATATTTATTGCATTACTATTATTCATAAGAATAAAAAGCAGAATAACGTGCTTAATTTTTAAAATATATTTAAAATTAAAATAAATATTATACTCTTTAAAATAATACCTTTAATAATACCTTTAATGATATTGACTCAGTAGTATATTCAAAAAATTTAATATAATATGACTATTTTATTATTATCAATATTCAAATGGTTACATATTATACCAAATATTCAACGAAAACCATTTGTATACACATAAACTCTATCGGGTTAAAAGTGCACTCCTCTCTCATTCTCTCTCTCTCTCATTCAACCCCCTCCCTCCCTCCCCCTGACACTATAACTAGGCTGCCACCTGTTCTCAGTGAGTGCAACCATCGGATCGCACCAGCGCCTAGTAGTCGCCGTGGGCCGGCGTCTCCACCTGTTCGCCTGGCGCTACTCGACCCGCTACAGTCAGCTCTCCTCCTGGAACCAGCTTCAGGACTCCGATGCGGATTCGGGCTTCTGTTTCGTTAGAGTGAGGAATTGAAATGATATTAATTTGTAATAATGCTCTCAATATTTCAATAAAAATATGTAAGAATAAAAACTGTAAGTTACTTTTTCAAAGTTATTTACCTTTTTTGTTTAGTGAATTTTAAAGATTAATTTATTAAAATATTTACACACTCTGATAAAACAGTGAATGTAACCGTGCCGCACCTTGTGTACTACTTTTATATAAACAACCTCATAGCACTGCTTCATGTTTAACTGAGAGTTTAGTCAGTGTCACGGTCGCTGGTTCAGATTCGTTATAAGTTATTCATCTTTATCGTTAATTATATAAATATGAATTTCGATTTACGAAAACCGATTAAAAACGCAAGCACAATAACGTCATAGGGATGGTCATAATTGGGATTTCCCTCAACAACAGAGTAAAACGCGAATTAATAGTAATTCCATTATTAATCAGATAAAATGGATAAATATATTCTTTCAAAATCATCTGTCTCCTTTTAGTAATTCATATACAACATAATTATTCTTTGTGGCGGTATGTATTAAATCAGATCTATTGAAATGTGTAATGTTAACAAATATGTAAAATTAACTTTTCAAAATTTACTCTGCGACAAAATAATACAGTGCAACAAACTTCTTTCTCACCAATTTACATACTTATTCATGAAGTTTACTTGAATATTTATCATAGACCAAGTTATATTAAACGTTTATAGAACCTTTGGGATAGACAATTCTTTCCCGAAACACTAATGAAACTCTATGGTATTATATTGTCTATATACTATCTTGTCAAAAAATGAAAGGGTTATTAATAAAAACAAAATGTTCTTTCATATTGTGTTTTTTGTTTTATTTATAAAAAATATTTTTAAAGTTTTAAAATATTCACAAACTCTAACATTGAATGACTTTGAGTAACTTTAGGAGTAACTTAAAGATTGTATGACTTTGAGTAACTTTAGGAGTAACTTTAAGATTGAATGACTTTGAGTAACTTTAAGATTGAATGACTTTGAATAACTTTAGGAGTAACTTAAAGATTGAATGACTTTGAATAACTTTAGGAGTAACTTAAAGATTGATTGACTTTGCATAACTTTAAGATTGAATGACTTTGAGTAACTTTAAGATTGAATTACTTTGAATAACTTTGAGATATTTTAACACATTTCGATGTGTCGTTCTTCAGAAGTTGTATAAAACATTGTCAGGGTGGGTGGGGGTGGGGGGGAGCAGGGGGTGCATAACTACAATTTCACACTATAAATTTGTTGAACAAAGTGGAGATATACAACGTAAACCAAAATGTGTGCGATTTAATTATAGGTTAAAAAAATAAGCTTCAATTGAAAAATATAAAAAGAAAACTTGAAGCTGATGTAGTATGATTGGAGATTACAATTTATTTCACAAATAAGGACAATAATAACCAATCTTGAAATAATAAAGTCAAATAAAAATAATTAGCACTGTTAAAAAAGCTTTCAAATTGAGTGTCATCTGGTATGTGGTCTACATATTACAATGTACAGCCTTGGCTCTTATAAGGTTATCTATAGAATAGGATTTTATTAATTTTATGTTAAAGTAATGTCAAATTAGCCTTATGTTATGTGAATTAACAGACCAAGCCTTAGCTCCCTTCTTTTTTTTATTTTAACGAGGAAAGGAAGCGCTGTTTGAGAAAAGGCCATTAAAAATAATGAATTAATGTAGTGTGGATATCCTGGAGGAAGATAAATTATAGGGAACTTGAATCCCTCTTACCTGACGCTAAATGAGTAGATTGCAGGAGTTAGGATGTTAGGATATTGTGAAGGAAGGTATAGAAGACGGTGGACACAATGAATCAAAACAGGTTCCTCTATAGTATATAGTAAGATTAAAGTTAGAATTATAAACGATCAAATTAGATAGACGGGAGAGGTTTCAGGAGTTCTATTTCTAGACCCTCAGGTCTGAACCAACACAAACGCCTAAAAGATATGTCTCTATAGTATCTAGGGACGTATAACTATACATAGCCTTTCTTGATATTCTACTATGTATACAAACAATTATCATAGTAAGCGTTTGCGTAATCAAGTAATAATCAATAATCAATAGTAATCAATAAATTATTTTATTGTAGCTCCGATGGACTCCGCTTGTCAATCAAATTTATTTCTTTATATTTGTTAAAAATGATATACCTAAGTTGATAAATAAGTTAAATAAAAATATGAACTATCAAAAAAAGGCTTTAATGATGAAATGTACACATCTCAAAGAAAGAAGCACAGTTGTATATTATAAACGTAAAATGTACATAAAGAAGTTAAATATTTAGAATTCTTTGTTAAATTTATGATTTCATAATCTTCTAATAACAAATTGCTAAGTTTATACGTGTTTTGCGATATTAACCCGCATAATACAGGAGGTTCAGAGACAGGGTAGAAAGACACCTAACTTGTTGAACACGTTCTGATGAGACAAATCTATATTACTACCGCCTATTTTGAGAACTTATTTTGAGGACTTTGAGGAATTATGTGCTAGTTTAACAAGCAGCTTGTGTAACAATGTTTAAATTATGGATGAAGATTGTATCTTTATATGTTTATAAAGCGTTCGTTTTTCATCTGTATATTTATATATAGCAAAATTGTATTCTTAATTTTTCTATCCATTTCGCGGACGGGTTTCCGAAAAAAATAGCGATATTTACATTCATAAATTTTAGTCACCAAAACATGTTCATGTGGCACAAGTTCTCCTAGCTTGAAAGTCCCCAAGGATTAAGTCGGTTGAATATGCATTAAATTAGAGAGAGAAAAAAATATAAAGAAAAACCTGACAAACTGGGTTTTTTCTAACAGTCAATTCCTATCGTAATGTCAAAATATAATAAATTTATGGGACGAACAAATTAAAAACTAATATTACGAAGTTTTTTAATCTATGGAGTAGTGTTAAAAGATGGCCAATGATAAATGTGAAAAATGTACAACAAATAAATGTCACGCTTGTTTTAATAAAATATTTGAAAAAATTAGTGGATACTGACGGAGTTTCGCAGCAAGGTAGATACATAAATTGATTTCTTTGGAAACGAAGAAATTATTATAAAATATAGAGATTAATAAATGTGAAACAATTTGTGATGTTTTTAATATTTTTAATAATTTTTTAAAACCGCAAAGATTGTAAAAGTTTTAAAATTACTTTTGAAAACATTCATATTTCTCATAGATGATCAATTCAATTAATATAATGAAATTAAATCCATACAGATTTTTTTATTTATAAATAAACTATTTCAGTTCTGGTTGGATATTAACGGCGTTTAATTGTAGCCTTTTTAATCTTACTGAAATATCCATTATTTTCACATAAAAGGATTTTGTGATACGCGAGTATGATTTATATTATCATTCAAGCATTCACAACTTCCATTTGGTATTGTAAAATAGTTTCTGAATTTTTTTGAATAAATTTTGTTATGTGATATCTAGATTTTGTTCATTAACAATTCAAATTATACAATTGTGAAACTGTTTTTTCTGTCCAAATGAAGTGTGAGCATACTTTTATAATTCTTGAACAAAATCACAATCCTACTGAAAAGTTACCGAAAACATCTTATTTTGTTAAAAATATAGACCAGAAAGTTAAAGAAATCTTGAAGAAAATATTTATCTGGAATGATCCATCCAAAATGAATATTGAAATGTTGAAACTTGAGAATTTTAAATCTGATGACAACATTTTGCTCTATCCGCAAAATAAACATCAAATAGAAAAGACCAAAACTTACTCCAATAGTGTCAATTAAATGTATGCGCTATAATGAGTCAGAAGCATAATACAGAAACAGCTAAAGTTAAACCTTTTGTAGGTGCAAGCGATATATTTATGATTTATTTGGGAATTGGTACCAATATTTATAGTCTTTACGGTAATTTCATAATTGTGCATTAACACAAAAAACGTTGACATAGAAACTTCGAAAAATTGTAGAATTTCCGTCAAATTGATCTGCTCTCTATTATTCGAGGTAATGAAAAAAACGATTTTATAAACTGACCTCAAAAATCTTTTTTCTAAATGTCCCCTCTCTCCATTGTAAAAAATTTAAACATATAGTTCTTTTTAACGAATTTAGGGGACCAATTTATAAAGTTTGTAACAGAAAGGATTTGTACCAAGGCTACTGAATCAAAAGAAATCTTACTTCAGAATTGACATTAAAAAAGAACACATTGAATATCTTGTGAAAAAGGGAATCGCCCGATTCATAACTACAGTAAATATGTCTCTTTTAATATATTACTTTAAGTCAAATTTAAAAAATAATTTTAATTAAACTTGGAAAATGAGATGGACGTTGTCTTCATAGACTTTCTACCAGTTATCATTGAAAAGAACATATGAAAAACTGTTTCAATTCTCGAAAGTTCAGACATTCAGATTAATCCTGACAATAACATAGGTTAACTACTCGGAAGAATGGATAAATATTACTGTACCCTAGTCTACAAATAAAATTTAAAAAACCAGATATCTCGTAAACAATACGTTCAGATAAAGCTGCACCGTGGAGGTAAGTTTTAATCTGGAACATTTTATCTTCCTATAAAAAATTGTATTTACAAACTGGTTAAAATATTAACTTATCCTTAAAATAAGTAGTCTTTTCCTAATTTAAAATTTAATTATAAATTCAAGTAACCATGTATTCTAATCTTAATTAAAAACCCACTAGACGAATTCAACTGTAATATATGCGATAACAAAAATATATTGGTGAGATGCAGAGGCATTTTAAACTATAAATTTTTGTTAAAAATTAATATATTTACAGAAAAATTATACTTATAAAATATGTATTACTTTTCCAAAACGAATAACATTGATACAACCAAACTGTTAGGAATATTTCAAATATTTACCATATTTCAAATACGATATTATTGATTAAAATTTTAAAAAATTACATTCAACTGAGTCAAGTTTATATAACCTGCAGCGCTGAGCACTGTGTTATGAATAAGTTGTAGGTACTTGTGTGTAGTAAATATATTCATTATTAAAATCAGTTAAACAGCACAATTCTAGTAATAGACATAAAGAATAGCGTTTTGGACATTCAAGTATTAGAGTATCAAATTAGCACAGAAGCCTGCAATCTGATCGAAATAAAAGATTGCGGAAAAAGTCAATAATTTCATTATAATATTGTTCTGTTTGTTTTATAATAAATGTCGAAATCGTTTGAGTTCGGAGTCTAATTTAGAGCATAGAATCCTTATATCATGGCTCTTCCGTGTGCAATATTCAAAAAATTTTGAAGCGCAACTGTGTATTGTTTTGTTGAACATATAAGCAATAAAAAATTATATGATATAATAATAAACTGTATTTTTATCAATTTCGTAAAAACTTATTTAGTTAGTATATGCAAATGAAAAACCACAATAAAACTTTAAATGTTATAGTGGTTTTAACTTTTGCATTCCTCACTAGTGAACAGTGAACATTACTTGTCTTTATGGATCTTTAATCAGTATGCTATTAATAAAACAAATAAATAATAATTTATAAACTGTTTAATATATATGCAAATGAGGTATTACGAATTCGTAATATAATTTTTAAAAAAGTATATCTTTGTCATATAAGAAAAGGTTCAAAAATGGAATAACAGACGCCAAATATGTTGAATACGTTCTCAGACAAATCGAACTAAGATTCTTGCGGGAAGGTAATCAATTTTATTAAGTAATAAGTATACAAGAATATAGCATTTCTTGCTCGGGATCCCGCGTGATCTATCAAGTATCCCTCCAAGAATCTTAAAAGAAACTTTAGGAATGGTCACCCAGTGACTGTATTAACTATATCGTTAAATAACTTTCCTTCCCCCCCACCGCCTCCCGCCCAAAACACAGGAGTTACAGACCTTCGAGCCGATCCAGGTGGTCTACTTCGTGGAGTCGACCTGGAGTGAGAGCCGGCGGGGCATCTGCGTGGGCTACAAGGGCCACTTCGACCTGCTGGACGAGAAGACCGGGGACACGGTCCATCTGTTCCGGACCGACTTGGGCCGGTCGACCCCAGTGGCCGCTCTCGACGTCTTCGCGGACGATCAGTCGGAGCTGCTGCTCGCCTATAACAGTGAGGAGGGGTTGGGCTGCAGTTCGTTTCTCTGTCTCGCTATATGCTGTAGGGGGGATTTTTAGGGGGATTCCTTATCCTTATCCATGGCTCACAGTGAGCCAACGTTTGAGAATTAACCGTTTACCCGCCAACGTTCGAACTAGCCGTACAATTTCCCACAAATATATTTCCACTCGTTCGTTATTTAATTGTTATCTACTCATTATGAGCTAAAAATAAAAGCTCATTTTGATAATTTGTGTTACTATAACTCTGTTTCTTATATCTCGCAAATAACATGTTTTTGAGGATTCTGACTTCATATAAAGCAGTGTCGAGTTAGTATGTATGGAACCAAAATATATCGTAATAAGTGCCATGCTTACAGAGAAAACATTTCGGCATTATATAAAATGCCTTCAACTGAACCAAAATATTCATCAACACGCCAGAAATAATTGTCAACTAACAATGTTCGATTTTTCGGTCGCACCGTGAGCCATGGATAAGGGATAACCTATCCCGCTACCAAGCCTATAATCCTTATCCACTTTCGAGAATTAAGTAGTGAATTAGCCACAGTAATTAAGTAGTTAAACACTTAGAAGGCGTGTAGAAATTAGGCGTCATAAAACCGGTCATGCATGAAATGTTGTGTTTGAAGAAAGGTGTACATTTAACTTTAAGTATTAATTATTTGTAAATAATAACTTGATGTAATTTGTTGATTTGTTGTATCCAAATAGTATTTATTTGTTTTGGTATTTAATTTTTATATATTATAATATTATTTATGATATTATTATCATTACCTTACATTATAATCATAGTATATTAATAACCTAATTGTAGAATATATGTGCATGCCTTTTAATCAACGGGTTTATCAAAGAGTGATAATAATATAAAATAATAATTTCGCATTAATTTATATACAAGCTAAAAGTACAGCACCAAAAGTACAAATATTATACCATTTTATCAGAGCATCTCAGTTTGTTTGATTAATAAATTCAAAATATTCCAAATGTACATATAATTAGATTAAAATAATTTTTATGTACATATTTGTAAACTTTTCAGATTTCTGTTTCCATATGTATACCTTTTGTGGAATTCATTATCAAGTAAGACATTATTTGGATTCAGTCAATCCTCTAAACGGGTGAAACAAAGGGGAGCGCGCCCTCCATATAATTTGAGATAAAAGGAGGAGAGCGAAACATAAAAAAGGAAAAGGTGGAAAGAAAAAATTAGGAAGAAAGATAAATATATAGAAAATTGTAGTAGGGAGTAGGGAAGAAAAGGGAGAAGGGGGTAAAAATTTGACACCGTACCCCCTTCCTAATTCAGAGAAGCTGATCAGAAATACTTCGGAAACTGTAGGGACACTCTGTATTTTGTTCAGTTTCTATCGTTGTTTTTATTTATGTACTAATTTTACCATAGACAGCTAATGCTATTGAAAATTCAAATCTTACGAAATTTAACATTTTTTTCAATATATGAACGGCTAATTTATAAATGACAAAATTCTAATTTACGACTTTCATTTTGACATCGATTTGTCTCTCTATAATAGGTGAAATCAGCTGTGACACTGCAGGTTTGGATCACAAAACATTTCTCTATTCGAAAATACCAAATGAATAACGATAAAATATGGAAATTTCGGATAAAACCCATTTTCTGCTATCTTTACTCTTGAAACTATTCATTTTAAAATATGTATTAATTACATCTAAATATAATCAGAACAAAACGATTAAAGATATCCAATACTGACAAAACTTATACTATGGATTCGCTTAGTTTTCCGTTGCTGGGGTAACGAAAAATATCGAAGTATATATTATCATTTGCCTTTATTGGCATTAATTAAATAATTATTATTGCTGGTGACTAATTAAACTTATTCATTTGCCACAATTATATACATTTTACTATTAAAATGTTACATTTTACTGTAAAACACACCCAAAATTCAATCTTAAGGATTGTTTAGGAGATTTCCCATTTACCTACGTGTCATCACTGAAGTCATGTTTGTTTAATTAATACAAAAGGGGGATCTTTGTTTCTTACCTCAAAGACCTCCATGTGAAATTTACAGTAAGTGTTATACCCATAGAAATGGATAGGATTGTCTAGAAGCTAAATCACCCACCTAAACCATGTACTATTCATAGTAATATAAGGGCAACAAACCGCGATATTAGTGAGCGTTTGTTAACCTCAATTTGATTGGACGATAGCTCCACAATGGCTATCGATTCTGAACGTTGAATAAATTACTCACTTGTTTCGCATATTTAACAATAAATGGCCTATATTTTCAACATATGTATGTATATTGATGAACATCACATGTTTTACCATATAATACAACTCATATATAATATAACTCAATATATTATATAATACAACTCAAATATAATATAATATAATAACAACTCACCAATGAAATAAAATACTCTTCTCTTTTGATTCAAGACTGATTAGAACGAGATGTAAAACCAACAGAACAACACGATTTCGGCATTTTCACGCATACACGCTTAATCTGTTTGCCCCTTTTGAAAAGGACCGCTGTTGCCACGTATTTGAACAATGCGAGCTTCTAGACCTTTTATCTATTTTTATGGTTATACCTTTCAATGTTTAGGTCGATTGTTTTTAAAATTTTGAATATTGTACAATATATCCTATAAGTAATATATAACATTTATTAACCTAATTTTAAGTTACTTTTAAACTTGTATTTATATAATCTATTACAAAACGCACATTTTCCTAATCACTGAGTCTTTCACTGTGGTCCTTCAGGAACCTGCCATTTCCAGAAACTCGACATCAAGCTGAATCCATCCCTACCAACGGTGGACAATGCCAATGATTTCTTCTGGAACATTGAACCAGAACATATTGGTAGGCAGAAGAACCAGCATTGCAACTGTAACAACAAAAACATTCAAATTCTCTAGTTATGAAATATGCCAACCATTTAAAAGCGACAATTATTTTTGTCAGAAAATTTTAATAATTTTTGTTATAAAACCGAAACTGTACACAGTAAGACATAAGTTGGAAATACTAATTGTAGATCTTAATGTAGATACTAATTGTTAACGCTTTATTAAATTTTGCATTTAAAATATGGTTTTATAAAATATTATATATTATTAATTATAACATGTGCAAAAGTGGAAAATCCCACGGATTCTAATCATATTGTTTTTCTACTTGTCTGTTATTTTTTAATAGGATTGAAAATTTAGAATTTTTAATTTAATTTAAATTTATTTTTATATTTAATTTAATATATATATATTTTTTTTTAATGGAATTTAATAAGTATACTTTAATCATCATTGAAAGTAAAAACATTTGCGAGATTAAACGAAATCTCCATCTTATTGTTTATATTGGAGCATCACGAGCCCACAAATCACTACATAAATATAATATAAAAACACCTTTGGTTACAAAATTAATAAAATGTAGAAAAACGTTAAATGTACCTTTTTCGTTTAATATAGGTTAGAGGCTGTAAGTCTAAGTTGTTTAAAGATTGCGGTGGTGGCCTAATAAAAATACGAAGTTAACATTGCATTTAACTTTAATTAATAAAATTAAATTGGTAAATTACAAAGAAAGTTAGTAAATCATTTATTAAATTAATAATGACAGAAGCGGAATTTAGGGTAACTATATTAATAGACAGGTTCACTATATATTATTGTATAACTGCAAGTCTTAAAATGATTTGAAATTACCAACAAATAATTATAATTAACTTCTTAAGACTCATACATAAATGAGGACATATTTTGAAATCGTTCTAAAAAACAGATTCCTCTTTTTATTTACTGGGAATAAGCAGAAATAGCATCAATGTTCAATCAACCATAATTCCAAATTACTTCCTGGTGATTAATGGTTCCTAATAGAAAGTGTATGTCCGACCTTTCAGTTTTGTATTTCCCCTACCTGGTGGCCTTCTCGAACAGCACAATCGAGATTCGACTCATCATCAACGGGTGTCTGGTTCACTCGCTCAAGGTCAACGATTGCACGTTCCTCACCGATAAGGTATGAATCATGCGTCACCTAGGTGTTTATATCGGGGGGGGGGACAAACTTGAGGTGTCTTTCAAAAGGAGTAAAAAATCCACATCGAAAATGTGTATATATCTTTCACAGTGAAAATTCTAGTCTATGGAATTTATTGACAATTTTAGACATATTTAGTTTATATTTGAAATTATTTCTGAGGTTTTCAATTGAAATAGTATATTACGCCACGCGAATTGAGGGTTTTTACTCACGCAAATTTATTTTTGCTCACGCGGCCGAAGGCCAAGTGAGCAAATTAATTTGAGTGAGTAAAATTATCAATTCAAGTGCGCGTAAACGTTTTATGCCACAACTATATTATAAGAAAATTT
>JAUZND010000159.1:0-14356 GCA_034780555.1 Coelogynopora nodosa | reverse complement strand
TCTATGGTATATAGTATAGGTACATAAATAATATTTTAAAATTAAGTGAATTTTTACAAATATTTCAATTATTTATTTATATAAAAAATTTAAAATAATAAATTATATATATTATAAATTTATTATAACAAAATACATTACAAATTTATAGTATTTTTTATTCATTTTCCCATTTGATATCTAACAGATAAAAAATTTTGTTACAAATAAAATTACCCCATTTTCCAAAATGAAAGTCCTATATTGTAATACTAAAAATTAGGGCCAGTGGCAGTGGCCTACTTATACAGGGTAGCCAACTCACACGGTTTACCCGTGTGTACACACGGATTGGCCCTGCTGCACACGGTCACACGAGTGATACTAAAAATACACACGGTAACCCCCCTTTACTTAAATTACACACGAAATTGTCATTAATTTTATGATATTAATTAAAAGGGTAATTCTGCAGCCATTCCTGACTGTGAAGATGGACCGCCCGGATAGAAATGACAACCCGTGCTATAAGTACGAGCCGACAGCTGCGCTACTTGACCGTGTGCCCAAGGTGACGCGCGAGTATAACATTGAACACTCCTCTCAGTCTTGTGATAAATAATCAGTGATTCTGTGTACATAAAATTAATAACTGTTGACGTTTTAATTTGATTTCAATAAATTTAGTTTGATTACATTGGAAAAACAAAATTATTACTAGTATACACCGACGGGCGCCTAGTTTGTTTAAAATGTTTAAAAAACTCCAAAAATTTTAATACATTAATACCCCCTCAGGCCCTAACATTATGTTCATGATTTGCAATTCAGCCTATATTATTTGCTTTTATAGCCTTCCCGATCATTCAAAGCTACACTCCCCCAGACCCCCGTTTAAGCTCGCTCGCTTCGCTCGCCATATTTTCAAACGGGTTGGGATGGTGATAGGTTGGCAACCCTGATAATTATATATATCTACTTTACGTGTATAATGAATATTATACATTTTAATTATAGATATTTTAAGCAAAACTTTATTATACTTAAAATTATACACGTAATTTCATTAAAAAATAATTATTATTTTTAAAATTTATAAAGTATATATGAAAAAGGTTTTGTAAGCAAAAAAAAACAGTTTTTTAGGTGGTTTTACAAAGTTTAATTAATTTGATTAAAAATATTCGCAATATAGTAATGATGTGTGTAAATAAACTGTAATCTTTTTAGTTGAAATAGTTTAAAGTCCCGCACTAAATTTTTTAATCAAATCTTCATATATATTATTACTTATTTCAAATTATAATTATATATAGTTATATAATATTTAAGATGTGGTCTGTCTCCAGTTAATTGTTTGTTTTTAATAAATTATATATTATAGATTTTAAATCTACCATTCCGGGATTTGTATTAGAATATAAGAATATAGAATATAGTGTATAATATACTCTATTTTATTCTAACAGACGTCTTAACAATTATATAAGCTAGTTTTGTATTACAAACATATGATGAAATAAAATTGTTGTTTGATATAAAAAAAAAAGATTTGACTGTTTTGGAGTTCGGGGTCGAATATGGCATTTAATTATTATATTGATGTTCTTAAACAATTGTTGAAGTTCATAATATATATAAACGAACATCATTATGTTCTAATTTAAATCTTGTTATGTAATAATTCTTTTTCTGGTGTTGAAGTATAAAATGGGATAATTTTCTATTGTCTCAAATTATTGAAAGAATTATAAATTTTATTACAGTTTTGCAAACACGAAAAGTTTTCAGAATAGCTGTATTATACAGTATATTACTCATGAAAAAGGACAATTGTGATTTTAACCAATTCAGCCCGGGGGAACAATTAAACGTCATCCAAGGTGCACAAATGTTCTTGTAGTTGTATTGTCCCAACAGTGTGAGGTTTAATATCTTTGTAATATATTATAATTCACCAAATTATCTAAAATGTGTAGTGCTGGTATAATACTTCATATTGAGTATATCATAAGTCTTACACATTACTTGTTATATAAAAAGAGGAAAGGATACATATTGTCGTGAACCAACAATTTATAGCTACCTGCTAACTTACTTATCTTCCCAAAACAATGCGCTCCACTAAAAAAATACATTATGCGGTGATTAAAGTATATTCATGTCAGTCATACAGGACACAGGGCTGTTAAATAAAAGGCAATATATTTAATTGACCAAAAGAAGTTATATTTATTAAGTGCATAATTTTCCTTAATTAAAATGTCTAAATTGATTTCGAAGATGATTAATTGTAGAATGGAGAGTTGATTAACAATGAATAAAATTTAAAAAAACAATTAATAATATAATTACACACCTTTGAATAAATTGCACCGTCATTCTATTTTAAATTTTCTTTATAGTTTTTGCTTTGAAAGCTTGCAGAGTAGTCGACAACTGAACAAGGCTTTTAATGTATTTAAAAAAATTATTACGGATAATATTTCTATAGGTCATAAAAATAACATTACAGTGACTCTATAAGTACACGAGTGAACTAACTCGGAATACCTGATATTAACTAATATTACCAAAATAAACAATGCGCCATTTATTTGTATTTAATTATCTGCTAAGACCAAAGAATATAAGACCATATAATATATATACCAAATATATAAAGAATCGCTCGCTCTATATTCTTTGGCTAAGACCCATACAAAAACTGGAGCACTTACACCGCGTTAAAAACAGGACCTTTTTTCAACGTTTTTTACATTACTAATTATATGCAATACAAGCTGTTTTATACTTTTAAATTATCCATTCAAAATGCGATTACATTCGGCAGTGACGTGGGATCATAAAGATCGGATAGCACTGCTACACATCCTATTTCTATGTGTAGAATAGACAGAGTACCTTACAGCATAAGCACTATTCGGAAAATTAATAATTTATTAATGCATATATTACGTTAAACCCTTATATGTAAGATGTTCATGTCCACTGATGGTGGTTTTCATACAAGTTTAAACGATATATATATAAAAGGTCTCTTTATTAACATACCAAAAAATCCGTCAACATCATAGTAAAAATTAACAAAGTAACAAATTAAATTAGTACAATACTATAAACATCCACGTGATTAAAGACTTGTCGCATGCACTACTCCATATAATAATATCACCCATAATACTAATTATTCTGTTCACAATAAGCTTGATACGGGTTTCTATCTAATCTAAAGATACACACACAAAACACAAACACCATGAAAGTATGGATAATGAATACCCTCTAAAAATGCATACAGTTTACAATAAATATGGTAATAGAGAAAGAGAAAATGTACAGAGCTGAGTAGAAAGAGAGCATCAAGAGCGCGCGTGTCTAAGAAACCATCCACAGGTTAACTGTTATGCATAACGTCAACAAAGTACATCACTAGGAACAAGAGTAAAGTAAAGCGATACTGAAGCATGCAGAAAAGGCAGTTGCAGTGATGGAGTATATGAATTAGATTCTAACGTAACCAGTTGGAAAGTAGTTCGGGTTGATTGCAACGTTCGGATGGTGGGTGGTGAAGCAGCCAGCACCATCTTCACAGGTTCCCTAGAGATCCTCATGACGAGTGAGAGCTTCTCCGAAATCGGTCGCCTGACTTCCTACGAAGGTGTCATACTTGTTGAGAATTTCATCCTTGGTGAGATAGCCGTCCTGGAATGGTCGGAGAGAGTGAGAAGGGTGTTCATGCTGTCACCGATAAAACTGTACAATATTACTATTATGACATAATTGAATTAACGTGAGGGAATTAGTTATTGTTCATAAGTATAAACTTTCTTTAATAAATATTTACAAAATCACACGAAATGTGTTTACTGATTAATGGATTGACACTCCATTCGATATTAAACGAATTAAATACGACTGTTCCTAATGACATGTAAATTGATACACCGTATTACTAACCACGCATGTATTTATAATATCATACTTATGTGCACATCATGTTAGAGAAGTCATTCATATAATCAAGACAAGCCGAGATATTAAAACAAATGTTTAAACAGTAACAAATGCTGAGTGTCGTAATATTGTAATTTCATCAAAAAATAAATATCAGTTGGATGGTCTCGGTTACGTCGAACAAATAAGCTACTGCATTGTCACAATCTAATGATGATACTGGTTTAACACAACTTGAAATGTCCCTTCTAATTCTGTGCATTGTAATGAGTGTCTTCAGATGTAATATCTGTTTCCTACATGATACTTTTAGAACAGGTGAGCACATACAGTTATTATTGGTGTCGTGATAAACAATACCGCCTAATGTATGTTGATCAATTATCCCCAGAATCGAACGGTGTCATAAGACTCATGACCTTAATCAATACAATGAACATATCGTAATAATAACCTCGAAACAAGTAAAACGATAAAATTGATAACATGTCATAAGTTTTTACAAGCCTGTTGATAAAATTTAGTTAGAAATTTTCGTGCAACATAATATGCGAGCTCATAAATGAACTAATATTCCACACTGTGTAGAAGTGACTGACTAATAGTGTACCCTACAGTACCACTACCTCGCGCATTACACACGCACAACATGCAAGAGAGGAAAGGTAGAAGGAACAGCCTACACCATCAACATCCGCCTGGCCAAACAGGTGCTTGGTCTCCGAGTCGACGTGGTCGTAGTCCTTGGGCAGAATCCAGTCCTCAATCTCCGCCTCATTCAGCACACCGTCACCGTCCTTGTCCCGCTGGGTTCTGAAGGCCTCACGCTCGGTGGCCAGCCATTCAGGCTCCTCCTCGCCGTCTTCACTGCTCCACATGTCCTCTGTAGGCGCGCAAGGGGTGTCCAAGGGGTGGGTGGGCACACGGGTGTGCATTGACGAGATGTGGTGGAATGATGAGTTGGACGAGAACGAATAGGAGAGCAGGGGTCGGGTCGGTTAAATGAGGGAGGGGGGGGACAGAGGAATAAATCTAAGAACCACTGCTAAAATGAAATACTATACTAACTAGAACCACTAAATGAAAATGTGCCTGTTAACGTTTTGAAAGCAATAATAAAATTTTTAAAAATGTAGTTACGCATATTACCGTAGCAAACAACAACGATTTTAAATGAAAAAGGCAAAAACTTACTGTTTAAGTAACACTAAAATATATAGGAAAAGTACTATGTACAAATTCAAGTGTCGGTGTGCACTGCACAGTATAAACTGAATCTAATTATAATAAATTAAACTGCCTGACATTTAAAAAATCAGCACGACAAAATCGGTACAATTCTGCATAGCTTAGTAGTTAGGTAGACCAATATAAAATAAAAAAGAACAAATACAAGACAGCATGCATGCGGAATATACCAGTAAATATTATAAAACGTATTAAAACCTGACAGTTAACAAGATCAACCAAAAGTAAACACGAGAGGAAGACGCCAGCAATGCATGAGTAGATTAAAGCACGAACTTTGATACGCGCCAGGTAGATCTATACGTAAAAAAACGTAAAAGCTACTCACCGAGACATGTATAAAGTGAAGGAATAAAGTAATGTCCACACAAGGGAAATGCGGAGAGAGAGTCCATCACCACTCGCGGATTATACTACTAGTACCTGCAATCAAAGACTAGTATTAGCGTGTGTTGGTGACAAACCTGATCGAGGTCAGCCAGTTTAAACAGATACAATGCCTCAGTGAGGGAACGCTCATATTCATTGGGAATGAGCCAGTCGTGAATTTCAGGCTGCGATAGCCGACCATCTCCATCCTTGTCAAGCTTTTTCCTGAACTGGGCTATCTCGTGCTTCACAAACCGAGGAATACGGTCCTTCTCGGCTGTCTCCCGGTCGTTGTACATGTCCGCTGTCGGAATGATGCACGCATACAAGGACACAGGTTAACTAGAGGAACGTAAGAACCCGAATAGATGCCACAGAATGCATGCGATAATCAGGTAAATATTAGTCCCTCTATACCGGCCGCGTAGACACATAGGCCATAACAACCTTTCAGATTAACAAGCAAATAGCACTACACTAGAATGTTTAAAAATCTAAACTAATTGTTAAAGGTTCAGATCAGAATCACAATAAAGGATAAATGAAAATGACTCCAAAATAACACCTAAACAGTCACAAATGGCGGCTATAAAGTAAAAACCAAAAGTTGGTAAAATTTGGCAAGGTTGGAGATTAGATGGAACACTGCTGATTGGAAATTGGGGTTGAACTATGTCAGAAAAACACTCGCGAAAGAGGCGAATAGGAAAAGAGTAAACGTTGAGACCGGAAACAATGCAATACACACCTTCGGCTCGAATCACGGTGGCTCCTATAGCTGGAACAAAATGGAATAAAACACTCGACCAAAACTAGATTTGCCATTGTTATACTGAGCCCATAACCAGAAACAGATGTTATAGATACTGTAAAATGCTGATAATAAAATGCAACATAGTATTTCTTCCAATTAAAATGTGCACTTGCAGTAAAAATACAATACGGCGCATATCGTGCAAACATAGTATCAATAAGTTTGCTAGTTAACATAGAGTCATTCATAATTGAACCTGTCACCTCCTCATGCGCACAGATTTACATATAACAATATATAATTAGCTGGTTAGCATTCCACATTGAGCTAACGAAACATTTACATTAATGAGCTGTTATACCATCAAGCATAATGTTCCACAGTCCCCATCTTTGTGAATATTACGTCAGAATATAATGTACCGTACATAACAGATATAATATGAATAGTGTAACCAAAAGAAAGCCTGACACCGAGTTGTACAAACAAAACTGTAATTACTTACATAGGTACTCTTGCAGTGAGATAAATCCGTCCTTGTCTTTGTCAACGGAGTCAAGAGCATCCTGACGTGATAAAGACATGTCTCGGTGTTATAATATAACATTAAACCAACAGATTTGAATTGGTTAGGATAAAATGGCCTTATTATACACATGTTATTGCTGGCGACTTTCTCATAATTGGCGCATTGCATAACATTTAATAAAAAAGCAACCAAGTTATAATGTGCAAACGCAAAACATAAAAAGTGAAGAATTATTAAATATTGCTTAATAAGTAAACTTTAACAAACATAAAAGGTTAATTTGAATCAGTTGACTATTGTAATCCAAACATTGCCTACAGTACAGTGCATATAAGCACAGCAAGACTCAAGCAAGACATAAGCAAGAGATTTCACATGGAACCATTTTATGATATAATGTATGTCGACTGTAAACTATCCCTGCAAACATTAAAACAATTACAGTCAATTTAATATTACAGTATATAAGATCCAAATAAAAACATTAAACCTTATCATTAAAGAAATATTTGAAAACATCACATTCATGTTAGTTAATGTGAAAGAGAATCATGCAGTTAGCTCTAGTGTACAGTCGGGTTCACAATATGACAATAGAAATTGGCGAATATTATCATAGAATAGAAGCAGCGCAGCAGGACAAAAACACTCACGAATATATTCTGACAGGTCAATTTTGCCGTCTCCATTTTTGTCAATATCAGACATAGTTTCCTGAAAGATTTCATGTGACAAAAATACATTTTATCCAACAGTCATGACATGGTTACGGTATAAACACGCTGTTCATTTTCATTCCTGGTAAATGTTATGTATGAACACCTATAGCATAGCAACCTTCCTACAGTACAATATACAAGCGGTACATATTACATCACAAATATATATTTCTGAAATTCGTTCTAATCCAGTTATTAAATATAATATGCTTACAGATTATGTAACATTTCATTTTAAATAAATATTTCAACCAAAGTACCATAATTATAAATTACGCTCATACAACTGCATATATATATATAATTATCGAAAAATACAATTAGTTAATTATAAACATAGAACACACCTGAATGACAACCCCTTTCATATGGGGTGCTTCCTCCGGATGGAGGAAATCCAAAAATTCGTCCTTATCAAGGCTTCCATCGCCGTTCTTGTCGGCCATTTTCCAGCGACGTTCATCTCGAGTCTTCATGCTGTTCATGTCGTCGCCTGACATATATATATATATACATGTATAAGGGAGAGGGGTATGAACCAATATACGATACAATACTATGTCATTAACAAATACAACAATTGCGAAGGGTTTACAGGAACAAATACAGTGGGATACATAAATATAGAGAGAAAAAAGAAGACTGCATTCGTACTTAAGCATAGAAGCACAAAGCAAGGGTCAAATTAAGTTATTAACCACCGATGGTGGTGTTGTTGAAAGACAATGAATTAAAATAGCCTTTATTAATGATCACTTCTGCCACGCTTGAAAACTTTTCGGTAAACAATTAGTTTTTCCACTTAATGACAACTATTATTTTGTGATTAGGGAACAAAATAAGCTAAAAACCGACTTTTTTTAATGTACCCCCCTATATCTAATGCATAATATTTAAAACATCTTTGTCGCTAACTAGCTAACCAAGTGTCCAATAAAAGAAAGTACATCTTTACAATCGCCTAGAAAAGCTGCATAATAATGTACTGCATTGATAGAGAATATTTAACTGCATTCCAAATACAGATTGATCAGGTTTCGATTATAGCAAATAAAATATAATCTCAACATATTTAATATCCCTACAAAATGCATAGGTATTAGTACAAAAAAACATAAATGGCAAAACAATATCGAAATAATTTTTTATACAAAAAACCCTAAATTGCTACGAATATTACGAAATCGGAATAAACAATTGAATGAGTCACTTTTATCACCATAAAAAAAGTGCCAACTGTTACACCTATGGTCATGTAGACGTAATAATTCACACCACTGACAAAATATTAATCGGCTCCTATTGTTATTTTATGTGCCATAGCATAATATGACCATATATCATACAATACAATCTACAATAAAATGCTACGAGAAATGCTCACTTGTCATAAACGAGGCGTAAATATTTATTACGCTAAGAAGAATCGAAGCCTCGATGCCAGTTGAACGTGTAACACGTATAACAGTTCTAATGCAATTACACAAGTGAGACAATAAACCCATTCATGTTAGTGTTAGGTAAAGCCCTAATAATGACACATGAAAATGCATTCAGAATTATGTGGCGTAATATATAACCTACACGTGGAAATCTAGAATATGTAATGCCAATGTTACACGTGTGTAACTAGAATTGAGACAAAGTGAAGATCAATTTACTATAATACTGAATTGCATTAACAGAACAGTAAAGAATATATCATCAGCATTAAAGTAATTTACGATAAAAAAGTTGTTGTACCACTTCTATACGAATTTTTTATACGACTTCTACACATTTGGACTGATAATTAAATGAATAACATATTTAAAGTAAAAATAAGGTTAATGTACAAAAGCCACAGTGAACCAGGAGAAAACAAATAATATTTTTATCAAGAATCTACAGTTCTGTCATGTTTATTCTGTTATTTAAAAATGGTCATTATTTAAGAATTATACAGTATACATGTAAGAATTATTCTTCTAATTTTTTTTTAATTGTTCAACAGTGAAACACAGACTAAAGTTAAAATGAGCCGAACATTTTAGTACATCTAAATTTGTAAGAGTAATCATTTGGTTTCAACAACGAACCTCAGGACAGAACTATTGTCTAAATCAGGGTATAAACATTTTCAAGTATTGATACAGACGACAAAAAATACCCTGAATCTAAAGGCTTAAGCGTGGTCCAGAAGTGAACTATCCTAATTGGGGAGATGGAGAAGCTTATGGGAAGTTGAGCGAAGCTCCTAGTGAAGGCTTTGGACGAAGTCAATACATCTTTCAATGACTAAATAAAAAATTGCGATCCGAAGATGATAGCGTGACGGCGTCCTGAATTGAGATATAATGGGTGGCTTGAGTTACTATCATCCCAATAATTTTATTACAAAAAGGATTGTAAGCAGAAAAAAACTGATGCATAATTACGTTGTATAAAGTAATCAGACATTTTATTAAAAATTACAAATTATACTTGTCCGATATAATAAATTTTACTTCAAAAAATCGTCATAACATCCAGGCAACTTACCGGTGTCCGCATCTCCGTACGACTTGGACTTGTACTCCTCCCAGGTTATCTTATCGCTGGCCTCAGTCGTGTACTCCTTCCATTGACGATCACGGTCCTCAAAAAGATAGCGACGCGAAGTGTCCGAAATCCACTTGCGCAGCTCCTCCGAGGACACCCGCCCGTCACTATCCTTGTCCATCTTGTCAACGAGGGCGCTGTTTGCGTCGGCAAGTTCAGAAAGAGAGGTAACGGTGGTTGAGTCAGAAATTGAGAAACAATTAAATTTTCTGGAAAACTTTTTTGTAATGATTATACCCATTGCTTTTGCTCACTTTGAGAGATCTTATAAGTAATAAATGCATTAATAATACATTTCTATCCTGAACAACTATACGGAGTATATTTCTGTTGTATAATTGATTTTTTTTTAATAAATGCACATAACAACCTAAATATATTTTCCAAGAACTTAAACCAATTAACGGTATACATGAAAAGTATAATACTCTAAACCTTATGTATCTCAAGATAAACTACATCTCAAAAGGATAAAATCTAAAGAGAGCATAGTGATCCACTTGTCCGGATTATTGTAATCAAAAGAAATTAAATATTCTTCGTACAAAAGCAAGAATAATGTTTAAAACCTTCGTATTTCGGCTTAAGGTTTCCAAACTGCATTATACTACTAACTAAATTACATTCTTTTTGGGAGCCCAGTATAGCTGTTTCGAACTTATTAGTTCTCATCAGCTAGGCACTCCCAAATTAAACACAATAAAGTAAGCAGTTTGCAGTAGGCCGATGGCATATGAATACCAGTGTTCGCTTATGTATCTCACATAAAATCGCGATGTATGATATTATGAACATCAAATTTTATTTAACCTAGCTACCAATATATATTTTTAATAACTCACCTGAGTCTTGCTTTGCTTTCTTCAGGAGTCAATTCGTCAAATTTTTTTGCCTCATCTTTCCCCAAAATTGCTTCATGGTCATATCGAGTGTCATGATCCTCACCATCTTCATTGTGATCAACATCACTTAAATCCTATAATGTAATTAATCAATAATGAAACACAACATGTACATTGTACCAAAATTAAATTCATAAATAACAGTGAAATAAACATGTGTATCTAATGTTAGAGAGATATAGAAAAACATACATGATCATATGCTCTTTCGTGTTTGCCAGGTTCATGAGGTTTACTACAAGTCACAAGCACCAATGCAAACAACACAATGGAAAGAATTTCTAGTTTCATTGCAAAAAATCTGAAATTGAAAAATATATAATATTAAATTTAACCATACACGTGAGATAATATTGAAGGATTCATACTTTAAGTCATTATTGTATGTCAATCCAGACTTCATTAGTTTAAACTTTTAATGGCAGAAATTCTATTTTAATTACACTGTGTGTCCATAAAGAAAAAAGTACTAGACATATTTAAGAATATTGAAGTAGTATCAGCTAGGATTGTTTAAAAAATGATTCTCTAAAGTGAAGCACATTGGTCTGATTATATCTCGAACTCACTGCAAAAAGAAGTTTTTCACCTCCTAGTGGCCCAATCACATCCATCATCTCCTTCATCCTTAAAGATGGCTGCTGGCCAACATTGTAGTTGTGAGAGAAGACATTGTCCTTATCCTGAAGATTTCGCCCCCAAGTAATATTGAGTGAGACAAAGATAGTGGAACAATTCTTGTCAACACATCTGATTGACATCTTCAAACAACATGTGACTCATGCCAGTTTGGTTAAACTGCAAAATGATCAAATTACCATGCCCTTGTCTCTCTTACATCAAATCTAAGAATTAGCTGACCAACAAAAACCATCATGTCTCATCTTGATTGACTTTTCAAAAGGATTTTACAGGGTGAATATTGGAATTCTTATTCACAAACTGCTAAACCTTGACTGTCCTGATTACATTCTATGCACACTAGCTTCATTCCAGAGAATGCACTATCAATGTGTCCAAGTCAATTGAGAAATATCACCCTGGCTACTAGTACATGCTGATATCCCTCAGGGGACTCTAATTGGTCCTATTGCCTTCATCATACTTGCCAACAATCTTCATGCTGAAATCAAATATGTGGACAACTGAACCCTGCCCGAATCCACCAGCCTCTACCATGCAAGAGCATATTAGCACCACTCTTCAATAGATGCAAATGTACAACATGAAAGTCAATTTGAAGAAAATTGCATCTCTGTACCTTTGAAAATATCCAAACTGGCCACACATTAAATTAACAGTGAGGTAATTATGCAATCTCTAAGATTGAAAATAATTGGCCTCACAATTCAACAAAATTTATCCTGGAACTGCCACATAAACTCAATTATCCAGATTCAAACAAACAAATGCCTACATCAGTCTAATATGTTCTGTGCTAACCTACTGTTCCCGAGTGTGGTTCTCCTCCTCCACCCATGGCCAATGTCAAGAACTTGTGGTTATTGAATGACATGCTTTTGAAGTTAATTGCCCCTTCAATGGACTATGAACATGTTGGGAATAACACCCTTTTTTCTCACCTTGATGACATCTCAAACATATTTTTCATGACAGCTGCCTATAAGAAATCTGATGAACTGAAGCACACCCTAAACTCCCATAGTGACATGCCTCTCTCTACAAATCTGCAAAACTGGCAGACCTCTGTGTTTTACACAAGTACCAAACGTTTTAAAAGATCCTATTTTCCATGTTATGTGAGCTAATGTAATTAATGTGTATTTTTAAACTTTGTGTAATTTTTGTGTAATTCCTATGTTAATGTAACCTCTCTCTACCAACAAACCATACACTATGGATTTAAGAATGAAATTTACTATACTCTTAACTGGCTTGCAGAAGAAAAATCAATAACAACTAATAGTAGGCTGTATTAGCATTACCATAATAAAAAATAAAAAGCATAATATAATACCAAAATTAACTAACATTTTTGGATCTACTGGATTGACAATAAAAGTTGTTTTAAACCAAAAAAATGAGATAAACACACATTTTAAGTCAAATACAATAATTACGTGCTATCAACTGAATTGACTCAGTGCCATTATTTGGCTGTAAAAGTCACATTATAATAAATATTCAACTATTGGTTAATAATATCTCTAATAATCCATTATCTATAGTTGTGTCTAATGGCTAATTAAATTATTTATATAAATATTTCAGATTTGACTACTGGCTAATAACTATTACCTGTAATGTAGTGGTAGAGGCAACAACAGAAAGCAGGAACAATAATGTGTACCAATGTGCACTTATGATGTTAATCAGTTATAAAAATTACATTATTATATAGTTTTCATCATAATAATTTTAAAGTAATCACATATAAAAATTTATTTAAATATAGTTATTTAACTAAAAACATGTCAAAATTATAATGATTATAGGTAGTCATTTTATTAAAGATATAAAATTTGTTCTGCATCACAGTACTGCATTTGTAATTATAGCACCATATGTATAATATTATCCTACAACAGATTAATGGAGAAGATATAATAAATGTAGAATTTCAAGTACATATATATTGCCTACAAAAAATCATCAATAATTGGGAAACCTGTACCCATGTCTGCCAATTAATTGGACTATAAAATAACTTAAAATATCATATAGCAAAAAAGTACCTAATGACAAAGGTGTGAAAATTTTAAATTAAAAAAAGTATATCAATAAAGGTACAAAAGATAGTAATAACTACAAAAATATTTTTTTAAATGTAACAGGGATGAAAATGGCACTTGCCTGCTTGCCAGTGTTAAGTATAATTGTTGTCAGGTAAGTGATTTAAAAAAACTATTAACTAAAGTTATGATTATATATAAACTATACTCTATAAGCATAAATATATTAATTTTTCTTAAAGTAAAGTATGAATTAGTATTATGACATATGGTTGCCATGAATTAATGAATAGGTATGACAGATTATTTTTAAGTGAGTACAAGCTTTTTTTCATCATTAATCTTATAGTTATAATAGTAATAAACAAACAAACAAACAATTAATTTGAAATATAAAACCTATTTAATAAAATGTAATGCATATCTAAGTCTAACATAACATAAGTTAATAATTTTTAGCTAGATATATTTAATAAAAAAACTAATATTTATTTTCTATTAAAGTAAATTTTCTGGGTGAGTACCTTTTTCAGTAATTTGTATTTCCTAAACTAGCCAGAAAACCCAAACTAGCTGGAACTTTTTTTATTAATGAAGATAAACTCCGAACCACCTGGAATATTAAA
>JAUZND010000158.1:0-14356 GCA_034780555.1 Coelogynopora nodosa | reverse complement strand
GGGGGAGGGGTGAGTCATCAAAAAAATGCGTGGGGGGTGGCCTAGATATACACTTTTCATACTACTTATGCACACCTAGTATCTATTGGATGTCTAGTAAGAGTTGTTGAATGGATTTATGATTTATTCATTGATGAGATCTAAATGTTATTAATACATTTAAGATCGCCAAATTCGAAAGACTGGCAATCTTGAATATTTTATTGATTTCAGAATTAATCAATTTTTTAAAGTTTATAGGCATAACAAATATTTGTAATGTTCATAATATTTTATATTTTAATTTCACCAAAATGTTAAAATTTGTCTTATATTTAGTGGATAGTAGGTCCATTACAATAAATACACTGCTGTAATTATTCACTAACATAATTTTGTGCAACTAACAAATTACTTGCAGTTGATTAATAACACAATTATACTATAATAGCCATAAAGGTTCAACTAAATAAAGCAAAATTCTCCTAAAACAATAACATCTGCTAGTAAGGCGTATTACTACTCTTTAAATGAACAAGTCATGCTAAAAGCAAAACAATTAAAAAACTGTTTTCTAAAGACGAGATTAAAAAATTGCCCAAACCGGAAGATCTGTTGTCACAATGTTGATCGTGAATGTGAGCAGACAAGACCGGCATTTTTTTCAGTGAAACATAATATTGGAAACATTAAGATGGTGCCCAACATATCTGCTTTTGAGTGTTCCTCTAATGAGATGGAATCAATTTATTCTTTTCAAAAAAAATTGTTAACAAAACCGTCTTCGCAGGGTGCACCGAATTTATGTCATTCTGAGAATACAATTGATAAAATATCCAATGTTCATAAGACACCAGCTAATGACGGAGTAGATGTCTATGTTACTAGCGTTGATTCATACAGTCTTTTAGCTAATACTGACACAAACAGTATTAGTTCGAAAACAGAAAATTTTAATAAAAAGCCAACGGTTATTTTTAAAACACCAGTGAGGCCGCGGCCGCTGAACGACAATGTTTTTCACAAGAAAGATTCATCCTGTTTTATATCTAAAAACTATGCTAATAAACAATTGTTTAAAGCATATCACAACAATAAAATTCCTAAGTCACATTATAAATTAATTAACTCCAAACTGTTAAAGACTAACAAAGAAAAATTTCATAGAGGATGCTGCGATTCATTAAATAATGGTTTGAAAAGCCTAGACTCATTGGAACATATTATGCATGACTACCGAAAAGATTTCAAACTGAACAAATCATTGGATACAACAAATCTCGGTAGCAGTAATCGTCGTCAAATAGCTGATAAAAAAGTATCCCATCAACCAGGTTTTCAGCTCTACCGATCATTTCCTGGCACTTTTGCGGAAGAAAACTGTTTTTTTAACCAAATCGGGAAGAAATTTATTAGAAAAATCAGAAATAAAAATGTAAAACGTCCAGATGTTTTGAATTCAGGCGATAAACGTGAGTTAAATGTATTTGATTCCGACAAGAATAGGATTTTATTAAGAGATGATATATCAGGTTTGAATTACATTGAAGATACATTAATACAAGACAAATCAATACTGATCAAAGACAAATCAATACATGACCTTGACCTTGACAACTTGCATACTCAATATGGTCTTGAAAGTTCACCTAGTCGAGAAGGTTTCAATTATTTGATAAATTTGAACCGTTATGGTCCCTATCCTGAAGACTGTGACGTGAATCATAATATTACAAACTACAATAATCAATATAACTTTGATCAATTTGATAAACGTGAAGGTAAGAAAAATAGACAAAATTGTGGTGATGAAGAGGTCCGTAGCCAGTTCAATAATGATGAGTTTTGTAAAGTAATTATAAAAAAACATGGATTCAAAAGTACCTCTAATAATTTTACTAAGATTAATAAAACTCTAAACCTAAATCAGTCGAAGTTGCCTACTTCACATAACACTCTATTTACCAATAAATGTAGTATTTCACCTATTCGAATTCATAAACCAAATTTTCAACATCAAACATTTCAAGACAAAAAGTGCAAAAATAAACCAGTTGGTAAAAATAGCAGTAGAATGTCCACAGTTATTTCTATGGGAACATTTGCTACCAGATCAAAAAACGCAGTCGTGGAAGATCATATATTAAAAAATGTAGTTACTACTCCGACCCCGTCCCGTGCAGAAAAGTCAAAACGATCTGGACGTGGATGCGGACCTAAGAACTTGTGTACTACTGATATTTTAAATAATCCAAATAATACAGTTCTACAATCAAAGTCGACAAATGGAGAGTCCGACAGTAATGGCATAAAAAACATAGATTCACAGATAATAGTAAATGAAAGACAAAAACCTCGACAATTATCGACAAAAAAGTATGCCGGCATACCAATTAAATCTTCCAAATACATTACCAATGAAAAATTAAAACGGAAGACTGATTCAACTATATCTGACAAAATTACTGTTTTTAAAGTTGATAACAAAACCAGACAGGCACAAAGCATTCAAAAGGAAACACTGTATCACAATTTATCGAATCAAATCGTTTAACACTGCTGTTATATATCCTGATATTGAGAAATTCTGATGCTGTCTGCCTGGAGCTTGTAGACAATTATATACATATTATGAAATAATTGTACACACTTAAACAATTTTGTGTTGCTTCGATGTGAAAATATACGCTATATTTGTTTACTTTAAACATTTCATTCTGCCTCTAAATATTTAGGTAGGTTTTCCCTTGATTTTCCTTCGTATACGATGGCAAATCAAGGGAAACAATTTTTGAAAGGGTAAATTTGGAAGGGGTGTAGGGCCTTCTGTTTTTACGAACTGTTGTATATTTTTATTAACTATATATTTTTTATAGATAAATAAGTGAACATTGAATATGATAAATATTGTATTTATATATAATATACATTTTCAGTATACAAATTAATGTATACATCTTAATAATTGAATATCATAATTTAAAATTGTCTCCCAAACAACATCAATTGGACTTAATAAAATTTCATTTTAGGATCTTATTTCAAATTCTGATGTATTTTATATGATCGGCTCATAATATTTTAAAGTCTTACATATATTTTTTTATTAGTTTTTTCTGTATTTTCTAGTTTATAATTTAAAAGAAAGCTATTTTCAGCGTACCTATGTAATTATTATAAACTTTTACTAACTCATTCAAAATATAATAAACTGTACTTAAAATTCAACATAAACATACATATATTATATAATTATATAACAATTTACATAAAATACATTTTAAATACTAACAATACGTCTATTTTACCTGCATACAGTATTATATTCACATATTGTAAAGTTGATTCAGTATCCTATTTCGCTTCGATGATTTTCGATTGGTTCCCGGTGAATCCGGAAATCCATAAAGCTGACGAAGCACTCGTTGTCTAGCAGTATTACTCGTTGAGGCGATCGCACTTATATTGCTAGGAACCGCCAGATTACAGTGGCGTGTTGGTGGAGTCATCTGGCGCGAGTTATTCTTCTGAGATGTCAAATTGAGGGTGAAGTTTGCAACACGATCTTCTATTTCCCCGGTTAATAAGGTTGTATTGGTGTTGTTTATGCTCCATGCAGACTGTTCAACCTGAATCCAAGGACCAACAGAACTGGTGCTGTTTGGAGTTTGACAAATTCTTTGTTCCTCTTTCGACAAGCTGATTTCAGTTATTTTTAAGTGTTCATACTTGCTGGATTTCTCCTCAATAATTGATTTATAGGCGGATTGGATTGCGTCATATTTTTTTAATTGTATTGCTGGTGGTTCTGGTGCTTTACGTTTCTTTGATTTAGAAAAGAAATTAGCAAAACGAGCACTACATGTACACTGCTGTTCATCATTGATTACTGAATTATTTTTATTTTCTTGTAAAATTTCTTTCACATCCATTATTTCACTTGTCATCGAATCATCAGAACTTTTGCAATCAGGAGTGCCAATTTTATTTATAATTTCAACCGAACAGAAGTTACTATTTTTATCCATCATTACCGTGACAGAATTGTTATTAGTTTTATTTTCATTGGATCCCACTTTGTTTTCTTTTAATACCTTCTGATCGCTTTTGCTTTCGAGCACATTTTGTTTCAGTGGAAGCTGTTTCCGATATGATGAAAATACATTTGGTCCACCGCTGGGCCCTATTAAGCAAGAAGAGAATTTTAAGGCTTTCGAATTTTTGATATTGTCTACTAGATCTCCTTCATCACTACTTAACTTCTCACACAGACCAATTTCGGCCTTCCTTAAATGTTCTTCAATATAGTTACGACTTGTACAAAGTGTATCTTTTTTTATTGTTTCATAGTTAGCATATTTGTATATAGATAGCATGTCTTGCACATCAATAAACTTGGATGTTGGCAACTTTGGACGTTCATCTTCAGAGTCCGATGATGTTAAAAGTGATTTTTGAGGTGGTAAATAAGGTCTTAATTGTGAAATTATTTTACCATTACGCTCAATTTTTGTTGGCATTTTATCCATATCCTCTTTTATTTCTTTATCAAGATTAAAAATATTAAAATGTGGTGGGATTCCGATGAAGTCTTCACGAAATTTAGAGTATGCAATGACAGCGTCTGCAGAATCGTCTATACCCAATCGATCATAATCGTCATTCGATGGTTCCTCGGAAATAGTTTCTGACTCATCGTCATGATCACTAAAACTCGTAATAACACGAGGGGGTAAAAAAGTTACGTTTTGAGTAGATTCTTTGCCGAACACTCCACGGTCTCCACCTCTGTGGCAAACTGGCTCATAGGTTTGAACAACATTCTGTTGCCTAGCTTTTAAATTTGCAACAATCGCGTTTTGCGGCATTAGCATATGTACATTGAATACATCACCTTGAGAATAATTAATCCTTTCTTGAATATTTGATTTCAATATATTGGGTGTTATTATTTCATTAGAACGTGAAATAAGTAATGAAGGACTAGAAGGCGACGGTATTGGCGTTGCAACGAATGGAGGTAGAGGAGGAGGAGGCGGAGAAGGGGGAGGAGGTGGTGATAATAGGGGTGGTGGTGTTGGCAGTGGTGTTGGCGGCGGTAGCGGCGGTGGTGGCGGTGATGGAGGTGGTGGCGGTGGTGGTGGTGGTGGCGTTGGTGGCGGTGGGGGTGGCGGTGGTGGCGGTAGTTGAGGTGGTGGGCGTGGTGGTGGTGGTGGTGGTGGTGGTGGTGGTGATGGTGGTAGTGGGGGTGGTGGCAAAGCCAACATTTTCATAGGCGATATTGGATGAAATAGTGGTTCATCATCTATACATTTCACCCAAACTTTCCTAGATCTGTGTGCCACTAGATCAGATCTTTTAGGTGTCCTAATTTTTACTAATAATAATGGTTCCTCTGTTTGAATAACCTTTTCTTCCGATTTAGCAAGGTTGCTTATTGCCTGAGATTTGTTACTTAGTTGTTTTTGTGAATCTGATGAAACAGTAACTATAGGGGTTGTGTTATTTGCATCAAAGCGGCCTTGTACACTATAGTGGTTTTTTTCCATTTCAACAGTTACACAGATTGGGGTATTGGCATTGCGTTCTTGATGTATTTTAACCTTAGGCGCCATTATCTTTTTCTTTTTCTTATCTTCATCGGAGGACATTTTGACTACTACTTTGGTCTTACTCTGGGGTCGAATATATTCCGGATTTTCAGGTGGACAGTGCCAGTTTGAATCAATAACCTTTGTCTTAAATGGTTTAAATATCTTTTTTGATTTCTTTCCTCTTTTTGAAACATCCTTAAGACTTTCTGTGTCTGTGTCTGAGGAATTGATTTTTTTCTCTCCTTCTTTTTTCATATAATGTGAATAATTATTTTGTTTTGTTGAGTTTAGATTATGAACTTTTCTTATATTGTAATTCTCTTCTGATGACATAGTTTTTTTACGCGACAAGTGGTCTTCCAATGAGCTAGATGAATCAGAATCATACGTATCAACTGGAAGTTTGTTAATTAATTTGATCATTTCGTACATAAATTTATGTTGATTTCTGTCTTTATTACTAAGAAGTTTTGGTGTTATCTTTTTATAAATTAAATCTTCCTTATTAATCATCTTCTTTTTTAATATAGAAGATGGAAGAGTAGTTTTTGTTTCATTGGATGGTGCCGCTTTTTTCAAATTTAGCTTCTTGGAAGTATATAATTTCCTTTTTGGCGTCATGCTAGTTTTCGCTTGTTTTAATTTGTTCCTTGCAGTGTTTGATTCACTAGAATGTATAATTTTATTACACATTTTTAGCAATTGATCTTTGATCCTTTGTGGTCGTCGAATAGCCCCACTGTCACTTCCATCCGATTCAAACGATTCTACTATCTCAGTTGCAACAGCGGAGAGTTTCTGAGATAAATTATTATTGACAGTAACGTCATTACAGTGTTCGCAATAACAAGCATTGCTATAGCTTACTTGTTTTACAGGTGACCGTGTATTTACGTGATACCGATTCTTCAGATGAGTACAACATATTCGGCATGCTCGACGGGACATATGCTGATCTGAATAGTAACCAATTATTTCAGATTCATCTGTTGGTGATCGAGTTACTACTTGTTTCGATCTTCCATGAACAACAATCTCATTATCTTGTTTTCTCGGTATAAATTTAGGAATTGGATTGTCCCAGATAGTAGTTTGTTGCACTAGATTTGTTCTTAGTGGCTCGAGGGAATTAATGGTTTGTTTACAGGACTGATATTCACTAAACTGGTCAGATGGAAGAGTTTGATTACATGAATGGCACGTTTTAGCTGAAAAATTCAAAGATTGTGATTCATTCATTTGCATAAGTGAATCGGATTGTTCAGTATTTTCTATTTTGAACAGACTTAAATTTTCTGCAGATTTGTTAAAATCATTTACGCAGATTCTTCCATTTTTACTAATATTATTTTCTAACTTTTTGAATTGGTTGTCAAATATGAGACGCTGAATAAGTCTTTGAAAGTCTTCATCCAAGTACTCAAAGCGTGTTTTGCTCAAGACATTAAGAGCTATATCTTTCTCTGAAACTATAGTTTGACATTCCTTATCAGATAGATTTTTATTATTATTATGGTTTAACTTTGACTTTGGCGGAGAAGTAAACTTTCGTGAATTGCTTTTATTGCCAATTTGTGTTACCGACATGTCGCTTTCAGAAAAATTATGTTCTGTTTGACATTCTTGTGAAATTTGAACCTTTTTAATACGAAACGTCGTCGTTGGAGATTCGTATTCAAATGTCATCGGTTTCAACAAGAATTTGTTTTGATTATCTACTAGTTCCATCGCGGATTGATTTATTGATTTGTTCTGAATATACTCATTTTTATAACTATTTCTATTTGTATTTCTGTCATACTGCAATCCATTGCTGGGCACGCAGCTTATATAAGGAGGCATGTCATACTGCAATGTTGTATTAGGCTTATTTTTTGAGTAATTTATGCTTTGTGTGAGAGGAATTCGCGCTGGTTGTTGAATGTAGGGAGTTGAAGTAACTTGATGTTGTCCCGGTTGTGGTGCATAAAATACAGAAGAATTTGATTGAATATATTGGTGAGGATTCACAATTAGAGGTTCCTGCTCATATTTTTGATAATGACAGTAATTTTTTTTGAGGCTAGGTTTAGGTCTCTCAGATAAGATAGTTGTGTGGTTTTCTCGTTGCCAGGCGCCTGTAAGGTCACCATCTTCTGAGTTGTTATTGTCCAATAATACCGGTTTCTGATTAGGCAACGGCGCTGTTGGTCTGTCTGTAAGCGAATGATGCAGATAACTTTGTGAAACAGTCTCGTGCGCTAAAGTTGTGTCTGCATAGCTAAGATTTTCTGTGTTTTGCTTTCTCTGACAATAATATTTATCCTGCGACAATGATATCTGGTTCGTAAAATGTTTTGAAGAGAGACAGTTATTTGGTAAATGTCGAAACTGCTCACTTCTTGTGTTATTTTGTATGTCTGTTAGAGTAACCATTTTGTTCTGCCTTCTGTCAGTTAAATCTTCTCTATGCGAAGTTGAATGTTCCTTACAGTTTCTTTTCTTTAGATAACATTTGTGACGCTTGTAATTGACAAGAGTTCCTGTTTTACTATTTAAAGCGTTAGAATTTCTATCTATTGTCATTCCAATTATAGAACTGTGTAATATCGGTGAAGTATCACTCTGTGGATCTTCTGGAGATAAATGGTCATCGTTTTCACTATGGATAGATCTAAGGCTATGAACACTACAATGTGTTTCACAAGAACTAACAGAACCAGAGGAACTACCAGCCATTATTTTGGGAAATATGAATATTTTGTAAGATATTTTAATGTATATCAAAATAAATGTTTATTATATATTGATCAATATAATGAATGTTTAAAGATAGTGTAATGTGTAACAATATAATTGTTTACTATACATTTATCTGTATAATGAATTTATTAAATTGTACGGAAATCTATAAAAAAATATATATATATTATGCCATATCTATTATTCCAAGTCTATAGACTGACAAACTTGTTACTTATTACAAACTTAATCGATTTTTTGCAGCTTTATAATTCAAATCAGCTACTTTCGAATTTTCATGAGTTTTCTAAATAATTTTCTAACAACTTTTGATATCTAAAGCAAATTTTTTAAAATTTACTAAGGTCATATTAGTCCCTAAAAAGGCCAAAAATCAATTATGTTGAAAAATATTTATAGATAAATAATAAAAAAGATTGTAAATCTAATCTGTTGAGATTTATTAAATATGATGGATATCGACAACAGCTCTCGATTTTATTCTGTAAACTTGCATGACAAAACATTATTACTAGATCAGCAATCCCAACAAAATACTATGAAGGGAAATAATTAAGTAATGAAAATATTTACAGAATAGAATGAATGGCGGAAAAAATAATGGAAGAAGGGAATAATGGAATTTCCCCTTGTAAGATTTTGTTTTGAGTGTAAGAAAATAAAATAAAGAACCATATATCCTTCAGTAGATAATTGATAAGGGATATTTTTTTTACATTTCCGTCAAAATTTTGAAAGGACTTGCAACTTTTTCAAATATAATCAAATTTGCAGAAACACGACGGGTATTGTATATGCAAAAAGGTATGAACTCATACGACATGGTGTTGAAAACAAGCAAAACGAGACCTCCCCAATTAGCACAAAAATGAAGTAGAAAATGTGTGAAAAGAGTATTTTAGTCAATAGTTGAACACTGATATATGAAGCTCTTAGGAACACATTTTTCACTACGATCAAGAGAAAAACATCGAGGTATAATTAAACAACCAATTCTCTACGTCATATTGCAGTTTCCAGACTTAACCGAGCACGATTTGGAATTGAAGCAGTGAAAAAGAGAACAGGGCATCGTACAAGTGAAGGCGTAATATCATGTGACGTGATGAATAACATACAAAGAGTGGCGCAATCAGATGCGCTATACGGAACAATACAGAAAAAACAGACAGTTACACACCACAAGAGTCTAATATTACTGCCTTAACTACAAGCGCATTATTTTATAGTGCAAGATTGCAAAATTGCATATTTCATATTAATATTACTAGTAATTAATGAGCCTCTCTAGATTTGTAGACATAAACTGATAGAGAATGTTATATTGATTTCAATGTTTAAATTTAATTTGTAATCTATTTTAATTGATTCTTGTTTTAAAAATTGTATCATGTTTACATAAATAAATCCGTGCATTTTTGCATAACTTATTTAAATTCAAATAACATCGATAGTTCAATATCCGTTAAAATACAATATAGTAAATATTTTAATAAATACAATACAACAATAATATAGTAACATAGAATAAAATTAATTAATTATTTTCAAAAAATAAATAGAGTTGATTTTGTATAAATATATTCACTGCGTTACCCTTGTGAAAATACGGCATAATTAAATATAGTATATTATTATTATTTATATTATTATTTTCAAGTTTTGAGGTAATATTTTGTTAATTAAACTTCATATTTATTAATATTTTAAAATGTAATGAAATGAAATGTTTAACAAATTATATAGAGTAGTCCTATCTTATTATAAAAAGATATACCTGCATAATATAAATAGGTGGTGTACATATAGACGACTTGATCTGTATATATTTAATTGTCTTTTAGACATTGGTCATGTTGTTAGGCAGTGCTGAGGAATCGTCTAAAGATATTCAAATCTCGTCCTTCTATGTGGGTAAGTTGTGAGTACCATTTTTCAATTCTAATATAATGCAATGTGCAGATACCATTTATTGTAAACCTCGCATGATATTATGAAGCAACTCTGACTATATATGCAAACTGTTTGACTACTTTGTTCAATATTTTTTGGATATTATGAAAGTTGTATAACAAAAGTTGTATCGATTTATTTGATTACATAAAGTAATTAATAATAAAGTGCTGAGATGGATAAACCTACTTCGTACAAATACATTTTATTACACGAAAAATATATTTACTCAAATTTTGTACATGGTTATAAAAAATGTATGCTTAAAATATAATTTTAGAAAGAAAGAAAAAAAATAAGGACACTTTTGCTGAAGCATATTCCATAAAATCACTATGCATAATTTAACAAAAATAACGAATTAAACATTTAAAATCTACAATCAAGTCATATAATGGCAGTATTATAAAAACTTTAAAATTGATTGTAATGACGTGAAAATTGAATTTTACTAAATAAAACTTGCATAAAAGTATATATTATATAAATGATAATTATATATATATATCAATTATGTATAAAATCTTCCCAAAATTATATTTTAGATTAAGTAAGAAACTAGTCGTATAGTGGTAAGGCAATATCAAAAATCTAAAATACTATTATAAAGACACGATTCCATGATCTTTGGCTTCAATAACCAGAAAACAATAATTTGTTGTATCTCTGAATAATAGTTCTTTTTATTTTACTCATCTTAAAAACTACTTCAAATATGAACAATTAAGAAGACTACGAATATGGAGCAACTGAGAAATACTTATAATAGGATAGATGACGCCTCATTTGTAGATTATGAGAATTATATCAATAATTTGAACAGCTCTAACGACCTGTGTAATTTAGTAGAGAATATTGAAAGTGTGCTTCTAAAAAAATTCGATCCAAATTACTTAAAATTGCATGACACAATTCAATCATTTCAAAACCCCATGGGACAACCTTCAAATAGTTTAGCATCAATGCAGACGCAGGAACAGAACCGTAGTTTGCCGTTAGATTTACAACATCAAAAAATATTTGACTCAAAACAGAATAAGAATGGTATAAACAATGAGCATTCGTATAATTTCTCAAATGATCGTGAAAACTGCCAAGCAGAAACATGTTATCATAATCAACCACCAGATGTGAATATGTCAAATGTCAACAATTATTTCAAAATAAGCTCTTCCCCACTGATGCGAAAACTTGATAACGATATGAAAAATAGATTTTGTCTTTATGAAAATATAAATAAACAAGCGACAGATAATATACACTCTTTACAGCCATATGAGTGCACAAGTGACCTTAATAGTATTAAAGATACGAAAATGATAGAAACCGAGCAACCACAAGGGGACGATTCTCTCTCTTCAAAGCAGGATCGTGATAACTATAAGTCAAGATTAAATGAAAATAGCAATAATACTCCTCAGTTTCGTCGTTCAAATAAATCTCAGTTAAATGTTCCAAATGAAGCTTCATATAATTTTCCGGATAATAAAAATGATTTTCATAATGACAGTCGTCTTATCACTGACATAGTTAGTGATAATCATAAAGTCTGTGGATTTCAGAATTCAAAATTTTACGAAAATAGTCATATTTTCGAAACATTAAAAGCACATAACAGTACTGCATCTAATGTAGACTTCAATCCAGCTTACAATGAAAATGTTATGATACCGTTATCTATGATTATGTGTGATAACCAATGTGGTTGTTGGAAAAGGTCAACAAATGTACAGACTAACTGCGATTGCACTCAATTATCTGATGACAATTGTGAAGACCGTTATAATTTGATTGACAGCAAGTACGGAAGAGTCGGTATCCCTTGTAAAGTATTAACATCGGCGCAACCAATGCAATTTCAACATCCTCAGCCGTTACAATCAACGAATGAGCCAGTCAATTGTCCTCATTCGATGAGTAACCAGAGCAAATCAATATATAATAATATACAAAAAGAAAAAGAGCTAAGTAAGCACAATTCAATGGAAATGGGCGAAATAAATGAACATGGAAACGTCAATTTATTTTCTGTTTATGCTTATGGCCAACCTAATAAAGAAAGTATTCAATCATCCTGCTACAAATATCCAGACACTAATGTTTCAGCATCATTGAAACATATGTCACTCAAAAAGAGCAAAACAACACATAAACAAGAAGAGTCCAGTAAGGCAATATCGAGTGTTTGCAAACCAATTGAAATTGAACAATGCATGTCAGCGAAGCATGAGATATTTCCAAGAAAAAGTATCCCGCTTGACATGGTTAATTCTCGAATACCATCGTTTCAATCAGTACAAAAACATACCGTTGGTAGTCAAACAACTATTACGGCGATTAAGAATAATGCTGACTTAGCTGAATTTAGTGAATCTTTTAGAAAACTACCTTCTGTGCAAGGAACCACAAAATCCTTGAAACCTTCAAAAGAAATAACCGGTATACGAAAATCTTGTAAACTCCCCAAGAAGATAGCCGAATCAAGTTCTAAGTGTGCAAAATGTAAGCGCCACTCTGTACGAGAGTTAGAGGATATAAAAATCCAGACAATTCAGGCTTCGCCGTTTGGTGATGAAACATTATCTGAGACTAATACAAGCATGATTTTTGACAAAAAGTCAATCAGAGGTTTCAAACGAATTCTTTATAGTTTATTCTCGATAGGCTTTAAAAATTCCTTAAAGAAAAAGGATCAAAAGCTGGACAGTCGTAATGAGGTAACTTCAGTTGAAAGCGTTCAGGATATGGAAATTCATCCGTTACCTACCAGAAACAGATTTGACTATTCAAGGAATAATACATATGCGGAAACTGAGTGTAATATCTCAGCAACAACTTCAGCAGATAGTACTGAATATCAGTACTACGGAAAAAGAAATCCAATAATTGGTACAAATACCAGAAATAAAGTATTGCGACATCTTTATCAAATTCCAGACAATTGATTATTATATAATGTTTAAATGTATAACATTATCGGCATTTCCATGTTACTTAAATTATACGTTGAATATTAATTACATGTATGAACTATTTAATCAATTCAACGAACAGAAATCAATGTGACATATTTTATCTTATATATAAAAATATTTTGTTTATTATACACACTCCCTTTCATTCTGATTTGAATTTTTATGCTTTTTTTAATTCATGATTTTATGATATCGTTACTTTTAAATATCCTTATTTTTGAAAATTAGGATACAAATTTAATTAGGTTAAATGTCTAGTTATTTATTTCCTCATATATGACAATGAATATCAGGCAAAATCAGCTCACCATATAGAAAAAAAAAAGATAAATCAGAAATAATAAAATAGATATCAAAACAAAGGGTAACTATATATCAAAGAAAACTGACAACAAAAGATACACTAAAGGCAAAGGAGAGGAAATTATATAACTGGAACTAACTTCCTAAAAGAAACTCAAGAAAACAAGCCAAAAGAGGACCAATATCAAAAGTGAAAGAATAATTAAGGAATTCCGCCAAGTTATACATACTTGTACTTATAACACAGGCCTAGGAAATGAGAGGATATTAAGTCATGCCTGTGGTGGTTATTTATATTGACTAATGCCATTATCTAGGACACAAAACCAAAACGGACCGAAAGTAGAAGCTGACTTAAAGATTAATAAATAAATAGGTCCCTCAGCGGTGTGTTTAACCGGTCAAAATGATAATTATACAATCAAAATTAGTATGGAACCTTTATAAACAATATAGGCCTAACTAAGGGATATAAGTACGGAAATAGAATTTCGGAAAACACCCCATTTTACATTCTCTCATTGAATAAAAAACAAAACAAAAAATTTTAAAAATCTAAATATAAGTATACAATAACTACCTGTATTGAGGCATTTAAACGATCAGAATGTACGAGTGGCGAAGCCACGATATATTGATCGTTTAAAAGCCGATAATACAGGTAGTTTATTGAATTTATATTACTGTCAAATTTGAACATTTAATTATTTATTTAAAGATTTATTCATTTAATATTGAAAGCATAGCTGCAATGGATGAAATGTCTCTTTTTATTAACGACGATGGCTTTAATTTTGATGATGGTACTGA
>JAUZND010000157.1:0-14358 GCA_034780555.1 Coelogynopora nodosa | reverse complement strand
CCTCTTTTTGGGTGATACTGGTAATGCAACTTTAGTTGCTGCACGCATGATAAACCTAAACTGGTCAATGAAAAAACTTTTTCAAAAAAACAGTTTCCATGGCAATACAACTCAGCTAAACAGACGAATTGAACGAATCGCCGCCATTGCTCTGATGACGAACTGCTGAACTGGTGCCGGTAGCGGGACTGCTGGTTGTGATGATGCCTCCACTGGAACGCAGCTGAGATGGCGAGCCGGTGAGGTTGCTGTTGGAGGAAACCGACGGTGGCAACTCGCTGGGCGGACTGTCATCACTGTTGCAGTCCCCTGCTTCCGTGGCCGTGGCTGAGATAGACAGCTGGTCCAGCCCGAGAGAGTCGCCACTGGTCGTGGCGGTGGCGGATGTGACCATGTCGGACGCCTCCAGAGCTAGGCACTCGTCGTACAGCTTCTCCGTCTCGTAGGGGCATTCGAAGTGGACCACGTGGAACACCTGTCCAGGGTGGGGTAGATAATATACTTAATCATAAATAGTTCCTATAACAAAAGTTGGGGGGTGGGTGTTTATTACAAATATTATATGCCTAGTATTTATGACGGAAAATAGCGCTGAAAAGGGATTAAAAGTTTATATAACAATTATATAGAGTATATCAGTAATTAAAGGTAGTAATACATCTTCCTGATTTAAACATGTTTATGACTTGGTACAGTACTTTAAATATGAATTAGACATCGGTAAAACACATCCATCAAATTGCGTATATTTAATACCGACAAAACAATGTTAAATTATTTTACTTTCACATATATTACTCAACCTATTTAAAGTATTGAAAAGTAATGTATAGCGAGTATACAAAATGTTATAAAAACGGTACCTTAAATTAATAGGAAAAGATTTAGTCACGCTAATTTTTAAAAAGAAAATAATCTGACCTTTATTAACTATAATCCTCCACAGATAGCTCTTAACCAGTATAATTCACATTCTCTGATTTTGATTGAACCAATTAATTGTGCTGATTTACATTTAGTAATTTTTAAAATGGCTAATTTAACAAAAAACATAAAGCACACAAATCGAAAAATATTGCTGATTCTATAGAATCACTAAAATATTCACTTTTATAACTTGTCAAACTCCTTTAAATGTTATCAGTTCTTGTTATGAAAAGTTTGAAATTAAAATTTTATGGATAAACAACATACACAGACTATAACAGTTCACCCCTATCCTCTAATAATGTGTGCACTTTACTTCATCTATTTATTTAACACTCGATCCGGTAGTCAATAAATGAGCGTAGTTCGTACATTGTTCCCCACAATTTCATTACAATTAAAATAAACTAAGCTAATCCATTTTGCTGCTACTTGTCATTTGATATTTAAGTTGTTAAAATCATTAGTTGGTTTAAGTGTGTGATGAACATATACTGTTTTACTTAGACCAAAATTAAGATTCAGTACTTTTCAATGATTTTTTCAGGACTCTACAACAAATGTCTTAAAATGATTACATGTTTCAAAATGCATTCCTGGTCTTAAAGGCATTGTTACAAAAATATAAAATATATGCATATTATAATACTTAACAATTTATACTATTGTACCATAGTCATACAAAATAAATATTTAGAAATGTTAATATAAATATATTAAAGGTTACATAAAACATTTAAGAAAGGTGGGTATAGATAAAATGTATTTTGATTGAACACAGAATAAATAATGCGCAATTTAAGTTTACACAAAATTAAATTTTCCGCAATTATTATATCCAAAAAATAATTATTTGGATAGGGTTGCTAGCATAATTTACACCCAAGATCATCGAAGCCCAATGAAATAAAACAGGATGGGGGCACTATTTCACAACAGGATAAAGCCAACGCAACCCCGATCACTTGCCTCATTGACCGTGTTGTGGGTGCCGACGATGCGAATGAAGGTGACCGGACGCGGCCGGAAGCTGACAACCTGCCAGGATTGACACTCGTGGCCACTCCGGTCGCACACGGTCTGCCAGTTGGCCTGATCTGTGCTCACCTCGACCGTGTAGCCATACTTACGGTCGTCCAGGTCCCAGAGCAGGAAACTGGGTGATCGGGTGGTTGGTACATCGGGAGTGGGAGTAAATAATAAAGATACATATTGATTGTAGACTGTGCTGAGTTTTGAGTTGACTGAACTTGCATCAGCCAGCTACGTACAACTCAGCAAACTAATATAATTACTAAATATGAAACAAAAAACAAACAATTACAGGAATTCTTCTTGTAGAAAATGTTTATTTGCAAAAATACAAAAATTCTTGATAAAGAATAGTATAAAAAAGACAGGTAGACTTCAACGGAACATAGAAACGACTTTAATATTACAGGGGATTTGTGGTCCAAGAAAGGGACGATGTGGTGGGAAGAGGGTTCAGTATACTGTTACGAAATCTGGAAGATGCCGCCCACACGTGTCGTTATCGTACACTTGCATCTACTTGTAAGGACACAAATATTAATTTTGTCAATACCTGGACTTTACATGCCTATTTACAAAAGCCCAAAACTTTTGATGTTTACAACTTATGACAACAAAACTTGGTATGATGACTCACCAAAATAAGCCAAATCGTTTATACTACATTTTTTGTAAGAAGTATAATTTATTTTATTTCATATAATTTATTTTTATATAGTAAAATAAAATGTAATAGATACACATTCAGTGACAACATAGACATTTTAGTGGTTTACAACTGATTAATTTAATATATATTTTTAATATAGTGGAATGAAATGAAATATAGATACACTAGAAGAATAACTATGAGTAAGTGCTTATTTTTTTAAATCAGTTGAAATTTGACAGAGTTGTAGACATTTTACCATTGGGATGTATTATGGCCATGTATTGCACGATGATTTCAATGAGGATTCTGACGTTCAATCAGCTTGATAATCTACTTATAGATTGATGTAAATGTAATCATTATGTGTGTGTTTTATAATAATTTCGATGGTCTACAACGTGGTTAATTTCCAATAAATTATATATTTTCTTATATGTTAAGGACATTTTATCTTATTTTGAATGTTTAGAATATTCTTTTGTAATACTATTTGATTATACAAAACAATTTTTTAAATTTTAGATGACCTCATATGCATACACTTTCTGTTTCGTTCTATATTGTATTTAATTAATTCCGATTGGTCATATATAAGTGAACTTTCACCAAATTATAAATTCATAATATTTGGGTCCATCAAGCAAAATCATTGAAATCATCGTGCAATATATGGCCATAATATGTCACTATGGTAAAATGTCTACAACTCTGGGGAGGGGATAGGTCTAAGGTCAAATGGTGCGGTCAAATCCACCCTTCCTGCACTACTTATTAGGCATAATTCAATCCATTAGTAATAAAAAATATGACAAAACATGATTAATTAACATACTATTTTAAATAGATTTTTAATACTGAGTTAAACTTGCATATGACGTCATTAAGCAAGATTACCAAAAAAAGTATCAATTTTATGATGCTTTGGGTATATTTTCTACACATTAAAAATTAATTAAATGCCTTTCACATTTATTTATGAAAAAATCGTAAGGATATTTTCAAATTTGAAACATATTTTATCTTAAATTAGCTCATGACGTCATCGGGGGTCTATTTCATCTAAGGCTTAGTCGAGATCATCTAAAAACTTGAAGTCTAAGTTTGCCGATTTCATCTTATTTGCCACCCAACTAACTATCTCAGCTTCTAACCACACCTAAAGTTAAGTCTGGCCAATTGTTTTCCAACATAGAAGAAAGATGTCAGCAACACCTGTCTTGTTCAATCACAAAATTTACCAAAAATGACAGATTTGTCTTACGCTTCAACACACTTTCTCAGTTCGATGAATAAAGGAAGACATACTACTACCACATATCATTTATTCGTGTCGAGGTATAGGTAACAAGCCATTTACTAAGGGTGTACATATAATATTATGAGTGTATATTTAGTTCTCATTTATAATATACTATTTAATCACACAATATGTGACACGGGATAAATATTTGGCAGACCTCCATATTGAGTTTAAAACAACAGTTCAATCCATGGTATATTTTATATATCATTTTTAATAAAAAATATAATTTTTAAATATTCTTGATATTAATTATTTCTAATAATTTATTATTCTAAATTCACACTGATCCGTCTTCTATATTATTATTACATTGCATAAAAATATAATTATTATAGATATTATTCGATTGTTGCAGAAATCATTGTTAACTTAATAAAAGTTTAAAGAACAATGAATACAATTGACATTTGTATAATATGTAGGCCTACATTACGGTAGCGGTGACAAGTTTTTTCATAACGTAAAAAACATGATAAAATATGATAAGCAATAAATTCTCAAATGCTAAATGACAAATTCAGCGTTTCACAAAAACAACTTTGATATTTACCAAGTGATAAATGCTGAGTGCTAAGTGATTAAGAATTGACAAATCGAAGCTGTTATCTTATGAATCAACACTTTTGCGCTTCATAAAGCTGGTTGGACTACAGTATTTTGCAAAAGATTTTGATGAGAGCATCAAAGACTCTCTGGCCTTGTATTACACAGCACACTGTCATTATAGTATATTGTTTGATTACCGGAGTATTTACACGACCTCATTTTGGGTTGTTCCGTTTAAATAATTGCCATAATAAAAACTTGTTCGCAACTAATAGACACCAGTAACGGCGATAAACATTTTGCCCAACGTTGTTTGAATAAATTACTAATATTAAGGGAATACCGATTACCTGAAATACTAACAGAAAATTTGTACATATTTATTATTAAGCAACAACAGATTTCTAGTTTTCATTCGATTTCTCGCTATTTTTGTTGGTTCATACAACCTTAAATGTAATTATTAAATTACTATTAATAATACGTTTTCTCTCTTATACATATAAATTACAAATCACGGAATAAATAAACAGAGGGAAAAACATTTTACAAAATCCTATTTGTAGTTCGTATTATATTTTTATAATTAAAGAAGTTACAAAAAGATAATTAATCAACTTAATCTTACACAAATCAACATCAGATGCAACATGTACATTAATTTATGTGCTATTTTCAAATGTCAAAAAACGTAGGGCACTTAATTTGTCGGAAAACGGGTATGTATATGAATAATAATTGTGGTGATTTATTAGTGAAATATCCTAAATTTCATTTTTTTTTAAAATATATTTAGGGTCCAAAGTCCCGCACCATTGTTAAACCACACATTTCTCTTTGTTAATTATAAATTGTATTCATTACTCCTGTTCTTATCTTTCAACTGGTCTGTGCCTGTTATAAATCCTCAGGTTTGATTAAATGCCATCTTATCACCCCGGTCTGTTTTATAGAGTACAAGGTGTTTTTTGTATTTTAAACATTTTAAATTACTATTTGTAATTTTATGATAAAAATTTTTCTTCTTGTTTGACGTTTCTGAAGTTCGGTTCTGAGTGTTCTGTTTCCTTTAAATCATATAGATATTATTACAATGTGGCAGTCGCTTTGATGAAGTCCTAGTTTTTTCTTACTTTTAATTTTTATTTGTTTTGTGGTGGTGTTGAAGAATGGAATGTGATAATTTACCATTAATAAATAATAAAACAATATTCATACGCCAATTAAAAATATATCTCCTAAACTTTTCAAAGACCCTTAAGACGAAATTTTAAAACCAACATATTATCAAGATCCAATTAGGCCGAGGTTATGTTTTTGATTATGAAAAAATTGAATATAATTACACCAAACGCTCATTTAAAAGTCAAACTCAGAAAAACTTTTTATAAAATTATTGCAAAATAGTAAAAAAGCTCATCAATATTATCTATTAGAATCAATTAATTATACTTACTACTTGACAAATACTACTTGCAATGCTCGAAGGTAGTAGAACACTGAGTTCACGTATACTGAAGTAAAACAGTTTGTGCCACTCACCGCATCGATCCGATATAGTAGGGTTGTGCTAGTTGTATGATGATCGACCCGCTGCCCAGCTGGTGGCAGGTGTAGCCGGAGTCCCAATCGTAGTTAGTCGTGTCGCCGTTGATGAGGGCGTTCCTCGTGCGGCTCACACCCTCCACCACACACGCGCTTTCCCCGATAGTGGCCACATTGCTCAGCGGTACCTAACATAGGTAGACATTTAGAAATGAATAAAAGAGACAACAAATATATTACTAACAAATATTACATAAATGAAAAAACGGCGCAACATATAAACATGTTTGCAGTTTTCATTTTTTAAAACATATACAAAATATTATTTTACTATATAAAGTAACATGAACGAAACAAAATTAATACGTTTTGAATATAGTAACATATAATGAACTTGTACCAAGCCTGTCATTTACATAAATCCAAATGTGACGTGGAATTCTCTGGCAACAAACTGTAGTAAACCAGAAAATGCTCCGAAATTTCAGATATCAAAGTATGGTTATATACGTTACTGCAAGTGGTTGAAAGAAAATATTATGTAGTGCAGCAGACAAACATTTTGAAAGTATTATTATTTTTTAATTAAGAAGCTGATATTAAACAATGTAATATAATATATAATTATATTATATTATAATTCCCAGGTGGATCATAAACCAGGATTAGCAAACCCAGCCAAATTGTATGACATCTTCATTATTTCTTCAAGATATCTATAGTTACTAAAACCCACCTGTAGCGCCTTGTATAGTCGGAACCGGGTCCGGGTATAGTAGCACTCGAAGGAGACGGCGTGGAATACCCTGTTAACGGTGTTATGGGTCCCGACGATGCGGATGAAGCGGACCACACGCTCGGGGAAGTGGAGCTTCTGCCAGGACCGGCAGAGGTAGGCGCGGTGGTCGATGACACGAACCCAGTCCTGCTGGTCCATCGACACCTCGATCAGGTAGGAGTAGGAGCTGACATTGGAGGGGTCATAGTGGATCGTTTAGCGTGTTCGGCTGACCAAGTCCAATAATATTATTGTATCTGATTCAAGCACTACCACAGAGTTAGGAATATTAACTAATTCAAAGCATTGAGAAACTAACACGGTAGATGAATAATGAGGTGGATTAATCTGACATGTTCTATTGGCTTATTTACTATCAAAAAATTATTTAAATTTTCCCAGATTTGCGTTTTCTATTGCCTTTACATTTATAAAACAAGGTATACGCTAACCACTCAACTGTAAAATAACATGTAGTAATATATTGATTTATCACTTTAAAAAATATAAAACTCTCATGCAATGAAAAATCTAATAAGAGAGTCCTCACTTATATCTTTAAAAATCAATAAACTAGCTTTATTCAATCGCTTAATTTAGTCCCTATTAATTTATTGATTGGTTGATTTAATCGGATCAGGAATAGTTAGTATTTCCAGCGGTTGTGGTATTCACCACAGACAGGACAAAGCTAAGAATGAAATTTCACCCAGAAATGTTCATTTACTTATTTGTAACCTAAATAGTCAGCATCTAATAACTTATAAGGTATGATAATATATAATGGTTACAAATTGTATAACTACTTGCGGTATGCAACAAAAGATATAGAGATATGTTTGGCGCATTTTCAGTAAAGTAATTGTTAATAATTTTTTTATTCAGAAAATTTGTTTAATTTACAGAAATGTCAAATCAATAATTAAATTTTAATTAATGCCAAGTCGAATCTAGAAATGATCTTATACCGTAGTGGACATTGATTAATTCCACCAATAAACAAACTACAATCCAAATAAATGTAAGTAAATAACTGTAAAGTAACAATGCGTCCTTAGATTGTGTTATACAAAAATAGATAATTCCCTTCTAACAAGAACAACAAGGAAGAAGAGTAGCTATACGAAGTGAAGCGACTCAATCCAACCCAACCCAAACACGCCGCGCCACTCAAGTCTCACCGAGCATCCTTGTCCCACAGCAGCAGCCGCATGGTGTTGATGATGCTGGGGATGCTGAGATTGATGACAATCTGGTCGTGCATAGCCCCACTGCTCCCCCCCTCTCCCATGTCCACCATGGTCGGCGCCATGTGCGAGGCGGTGGCCGAGCTGGAAGGGGACGACGAGGTGGCCAGACCGCCACTGAAGTGATGATGGTGATGCCGGGACGTCAGCGCCGCGCTATAAGGTTAGATCCATGTATAGAGTAGAAACCGGAGTCTTACGGAGAAATGGAATAGATGATATAATAAGCAAGCAATATGTTTATTAATTCAGGCATCTCACAGCCAGAAACAAGATGGTTTTAGAGGTTTCTTTGGTTTTACTTTTATAGATAAAAACACAAAATTACAGAAAGCAAACATTCAAAATACGGTTCGTAAACGCTGTAGCGTCATATTATTATATTTATTTTGAAACAGAGTGACTACATCCCTGCAGAAAATAAAAATTATTGCTAAAACTATAATCAAGCTGATCAATAACCATAATAATATATATATGAAAGTTTCTGGTCTAAACAGCATTAAACACTAAAGAAGTATCCAACATTTTCAAACAAACAGTTAATTAACTTCAAAAGAAACATTCATTATTAAATTTCTTTTGGGTTTTTATAAGTGTTGCTTGGCTATTTAATTTGAGACAAATCCGGACATTCATAGGAATTTAGAATTGTTAGTTGTGTAGGAGGCTTGTATAGCATTATATGATATTAAATTATAATTACGTTATTATAATACATTAATTGAGTTTTATGATTCTTACATAACAACCTTAAAATAACTTTAGTCAAATTATACATAATTGCTGAGACTTGTGAACCTAATCACTTAATAACGTGTGCAGTTTTTATATAGAGAAAAGGCTTGTTATAACATGGCAAAACATTAAAATGTTATAAGCGCTAAAAATTATTGTCTTAAACTCTAAAACGATTTGCCTAATGATTAACCTAAGACAAGACATGACATTTTTTTAAATAATATTCAATATTATATAATAGTATTCTTATATTACTTTATAATTTATAATACTTTATAATACTAATTTATAACACTTTACCTCTAGCGAAATTATATAATTTATCAAAGTGAATTATTAATCGCTTAAATAGATAGGATAATTGTATGTTTCATATACCTTTTGTAATTAATATGATAGTCCATTGACACACAACAATAATTAAAATAACAAAATCGTTCGAGGTACACCATAATGTATAATTTGAACTGACACAAGCTATTATCAACTGGGGCATATTTAGACATTATATTAATATAAAAATTTTACATTTAAACCTAACCCGAATGTATTAAACGAAATTGAATTTATGGGTAATTTATAAGAACATATTATTTGGTATTTTAAGGAAATGAGCATAAAATATCTCTCATAATAAATATATTATAAAGCATATGGTCCATCTATTCCAGACATATGTATTATGATAGTTCGACATCTACGGAATATATCAATACCTACCTATAGTTCATCAGGACGTCATCCGAAGAGGGGTAGCCAGCGGTAACGGAGGTGGAAGAGACACCACCACTACCCACAGCGAGACCGTTGCCAGTGCCAACAGTATCGATCGAATGCCGAGTGAAGCCGTGATCGCCGTCGTAGTTGCGATTGTCGCCATTGAGCAGCTCCTGACTGTGCTCCCCGTGGATGACGACTGCGCCGCGCCGCGGGGTGGCCAGATTCTCTTCCGGTACTGGAGGCGGTTTCGAATATATAAAAATAAACTCAGAGTGGCCCAAACAGAGCTAAAATAGTTTTAAACACTAAATAACTTAGTTATTAATAACATTATAAAATTAATTAAATTTAACGAAAGATGGTAAAACCGTCGTCAAGATTGTTTAAATTACATCGAAAATAATTTAAAAGACTTTCATACTTGATAAATGGGCTTCTTCTTTCGATTTCGATTTTTTTTATAAAAATATTTAATATGCAATGTGATAAGTAATTTCTAAAATCGTAAAATTTTTAAATAAAAAATCCATTATTTTACATAAAATGTAAAACAATGTACCGTAAATATCCAACAGTATACTCTAAGCAATATTTTTAATGTTTCGGCTTTTTTCTAAAGTAGCGCCATAACAATTGTCGACCAACTCACACAGCCGTCCTCGGTGCTTTAACTCCGAATCCTTGAGTCTCGTCTTTGATGCGATCGCGTCCAGAATAGAATCCGACGATAGAAGATCAGAGGCCCGCACCGTCGACACCAGATACTTCATATCCATCAGATGCAGCCTGATGTGCCGAACCACTGAGCCAATAATGTCAGAGGGAGATGTGGAGGAGGTTTCCTCGCTGTTACGGGAGAACCACTCAACGACTGCCTCGAAGATCTCGGGTTCAGGGGCGCAGAAGCTGTCGCGCGAGATCAGACGCTCGATTGCCGACTGGAAGGAGTTTATAGGTGAGCAAAGTAGTATAAGATGTAATGTGTTAGAGACTCCCACCTCTCACTCCATTTAGTAATAAGTACATCACTCTAAAAAACTAAAATAATGCCTCTAACTTTTAAACATTTTGATAATCAGATTTCCTAGACATTTTGCCAGACACATTTTGTAACAGTTCATTTATATTCTAAAAAGTTCTTCCATTTTCTAACATACAGCTCTTCTATTCAATTTCCCTCACATTTCCAACTACTTTTTTAATTCCCTGACATTTCCAGGTTTTCTAGGTTTGAGGAATTATCATTTCAAATATATTTAGAATTATCTTCATTTGCCTTAAAACAAACTAAAAAGTCCTAACTCACCGAGGAGAGGGCATAGAAGCTGTCCCTGCCGAGAATGGCCTGCGCATTAATGTCCATAAACTGCAGGCAGGTATCAATGAGAGACTCAAGACAGTAGACGAGCGCCATGTTATAGATCTGACAGACATTGTCCATGCTGAGGATGTCGTGCAGATGGTGCGATACAGCCCCTTCCAGCTCGCAGAAGTTGTATTGGTGAGCCAGACCCAGAATGTCCAGGATGGTATCCTCCTGCGTCGGGTGGAATATGGCGGTTACTGGGTTCATTACTTTAACATTACACTAGGTGGTCTATTATAATTTAGTTTTTAAAAGGTAAACTGACTAATTATTATATAGTACATTTTTTATAATTCAAAGATTACATATCGATTTTCGATATTCATTTTAAACACTACATAAGCAAACATAAATAACATAATAACATAAAGTGTAGCAAAGGAGGATATTTTTAGAATGTATGAAGGTAGTAAATTAATTAAATCGAATAATTTAACAACTTTTGGATATGAAAAATTAAGCAAATTCCGGCATAATTATCAACCCTAGCAGCACTAAAATTTAGTAGTTTTTAGAATCCTATTTAGACGGAATCCTAGAAACTAAAAACTTTTTGTATATAAATACCAAAAAATATTTGTACATTATGTTAAATTATACTAAAAACCTATTGCATATAAAATCCTAAATACTTTTTGATATAGACACGATTTTAAAATAGCTAAATTATTTTATTTTTTAGGTCACTCTGAGTCATGCATTACGTCAATAAGTTCTGCAAAGTTCTATGTAATCTAAACTGTTATAAAAATTACGGAGGTACTTATTTTCGAGTGATTGCCTCAGTATATTTTGAGAAGAAAATGAGCAATACCGGTGGGTCAATTTGATTTCCCCTTGGTGCTTCTAGGGTTAAGATATACCTAAATGTGCTACATAAAAATAAAAACTTAACCATTTAGCCGATGTAAAAAATAATCGAGTCAAATTAAATATTTAACTTATATATATTTTTTAAAACTTTATATTAAAAAATATTTGTTTAAAATTAATATAAAAGTAGTCCCCTACCTTCAAGTCTACCAGGCTGACCTGCCCAGTGTAGACATACATAAGAATATACCGGAAGGCCACAGCATTAATCCCCTCCAGGGTGATCTCGCAAGCCGAACTTTCGCGCATTCCACCATAAAACAAAGCCCGAAAGTACTCCGAACGAGCCGCCAACACTACTCGATGGACCGGGAATCGAGTTCCCTCAACCATGAGCAACTGATCGGAGAACTCCTCACTCTCAAACAGAGCTCCAATGTCAGCCGAAAGCGAGGCGGTGTGCTGGATGTTACAATGGGACAGTACGCTGGACAGCGGTGGCTGATGCCGGAAAGTGGCCGCAGTTCTCACACCCGATGCTGCCGCCGCCCCTCCTCCAGAGGAACGTTGTGGGAGGATGTGTTGATCCGACATAAAGTCAGAGGGTAGTTATTTGTGTTGTGCTGCTTCTGTCAGTCCTGGTTGAAGTGCATGGATTAGATAAGGTAGACATATAATGTGCTAATCAGAGGAAGATGACAAAACAATTTTTTACAGAAAATAAATAATACGGAATATTACTGAACATTGAATAATATATGTATTAGTCACAAACTAAAATTTAGTTATAATTTCTAAAGATGTTGCGTTTTATTTTAGTACAAATCGTTAAATATACTCCATATATCACATTCGAAAAACAGATGGTAATAAAAAGGAAAATAATTTTTAATTTTAAAACATTATACTGAATTTTAGTAATATAAAAAGACCAATAATTAGGGGTTAATCAATAAATAATTCTAAAATAACTATTTTTATAAATCAGTAACAGTGATAGTAGCAGGCAACCTTTAATAGTTAGCTCACAAAAAAGTTATAAAAATAATTGAATAATAAAATTGAAACTAAAAATACTGCTTATTTATGGGTATAATTTCATTGGTTTACTGATAATGATTTGACCTTGTGGTATGTATTAATTAGTTTAGATAAAAATTAGTGGTCAGTATTATATTAATAATATATTTTAATTAATAAAACTTTTAATTAAAAATAATGTTTTATAATTATCTTATATATAAATTATTGGTAAATATTTTATTATGTAATAAATTCTTTATTAATAAAACGCTAATGTACAAAAACTATTCTGTATATAGATTATAAGTAAATAGGTAAATTATAGGTATACATTTAAACATTTTTTAAAAACTTTAAAATTAAATAATATATTGTTTCATAATAAATATGTTTAACCTTGCTGTATTAATTAATGTACATAAATATATATGATTAGTATTATAATAATAATAATATATATATAGTGTTTAGTATAGAAGAGATATACATGTACAATTATGTAATTATCATTAAGTATTAATTTCTCTTAATTTACTTATATTATGAATATGTAGAAAATAACTATTAATAAATTAAAACATTATAACTATATATAATAAACAAAAAATTAATGTATAAATACAATAGTTAATTATGCAATAATAAATTTTATTATAATTTCATACATTTAATAAATGATACATTGTATGCTAACAAACAACATATAATTATTACAACATATAACAAATTAAATACATAAAGACATGATTAATAAACTATACATAATAATTAAATTAATTATATTTTATTGTATATTTGATTTATATTATATTTATGTATCTAACCTATAATATATTTACAGAATTAATTTGTATATTACAATTTTATTTATAAAGAATCTATTAAATTATAATTTATTAAAATTATTATTTATTAAAACTATTAAACACATAAAACATGTATTATTATAACATGTATTAAACTAAACACTGCAAGGTGAAATAATTAACAATAAAATCACTCCTTGAATAGACATAAATGTTGCGTTTTAATTTTTGATTTTGTAAATTCAGTTATGTATTTTACTTTATTTGCATGGCAAATATGAAAGGTTGCTTAGTAGCCAAATATAGTTTGAATTTAAATGTTTATATATATATACAACATAATATGTTCCTCAAATAAAAGAATTCTGGTATTTTTTATACAGGTTGTACTAAAATAAATGAGCGGCTAGGAAAAAATATTCTAGTGAACTGACATCTCATATTTATATTGCGCAATATTGATTCAGATGATTAATAAATAAGTAGACATAGATAGTTTTCATAAATTTTCATATTTAAATATTCAAAGTTAAATATTTGCATACTACCAATATTAGACGATGTGGTAGTATTGTCAAGCTAAGTAAAAGATTTACATTATTTAGAATTATTGATCATGGAGTGTGTGAAAAATAAATTTTATTGTATATAGTAGAGACACTGCAATGGAATGATATGAACGCAAAAAGGAGATCCACCATAATGTGAATGTAATGTGGCCTGATGACTGCCTGAGTATAGTGCAGATTTGAAAACGTTGTCAACAATTCTGGTAGAGTACTAGAGAATGTTTTGAATGGCAGCAAGGTGGTGGAAGGAAGAAGAGTGAGATCAGATTGCAGAACATCAATGCTGTGGA